>CAAKHG010015953.1:0-45337 GCA_901007715.1 Dactylopterus volitans | reverse complement strand
TGGATTGATGGATGGATGGATGGACGGTGAGGGTGATGGTTGGATGGATGGATGGATGGACGGTGGGAGGGAGAAGCAGCTCCATTGACGTAATATGACATCAGAGAGGATGTCATACAGAGATAGTGGAAGAAAGATGCTTGTGTGTGTGTGTCTGTGTCTGTGTGTGTGTGTGTGTGTGTGCGCGCGCGCGCATGCGAGGTCACCTGTTTTAAAAGACTGTCACAAATACCAGTTGATGGTCGTTGGAAATTTTTTTTCATAGCAAAATATACCACACGAAGATTTCTACACACAGCTCCTGTGACTCTGTATGATTTTAGCCGCCGTGCCTAAAGCAGCGAGATGTTTTACTCTGATGAATCATGCTTGAAAAAAAATGTGATCTTACTTTCTTTGTACATTTTGGTGTATTTCTTTCACGCATGCGGCGGTGCACTTCCGGCTCGCTCACTTGCTCAAGAGGCTTTGCAGCAGAGTGTTGTGTGCTGGTGCTGCTTTACTTCTTCATTATGCCTCCGCGGTGGCGGCAGCCATGGCAAGAGGTTTTCAGGTTGTTTCCAAGCAAGTGTGTCAGATGGAAGTCGTGACAGCAATATCTCAGGAATGCCTGGAGGAAAAATATTTAAATTTGGAGCAAAAGTCAACCTGAGATCTAAGATGATTTGGTTTAATTTTGGTAGTGAGAGGTCAAAGGTCAAGGTGACTGTGATTTCACAAAACCCATTTATGGCAATAACTCTCAATATCATCTGCTGATTATGACAAAATTTCACAAAAATGTCCTAAATGACACGATGACATTCTAGATACAAAACGTCAACTTGACAGTGACTTGCACCTTGCACCTGAACATGATATTTCAGGAATCCCTGGAGGACTTTTTTTTTTTTTAATATTTTGCATCAATGTTTGGACTCGTGGATGAACTGGTTAAAATTTGGTGGTCAGTGTTCAGAGTCATTTTTACATCACGAAGGACGTATTGTGGCATCAGCCATGAAGCTGGTCACGGCAACCTTTTAGTCAGCTGACAGCTGACGTTATGACATTTTTGCTCTTTATACATTTAATACAGTTCATTCAAAGTCTTCACTATATATATTATGAACAGAAATGGATGTAATTTGACTGGTTGGCAGAGGCGTACCACTGTGGGACAGTGATTCTGCTTCTTTTGTAATGTGTCCATCCTGAGCAGCTGTGGCGTCAAATCAATATGGTGTCGATGGGTTGTGCAATGAGGTGCTCATAGATACATCATGCAAGCTAAACATAGTGCATAATACCTTTTTAAGTGTTCCAACATTTCTAAGAAATGCTTGGTCTGTGTTGCAATCACAAATACTGTCATTATTTTCTTGCGTAATCTTTTTTTTTTTTTTTTTTTTTTTTTTTACAGTACTCACCTTTGACAAATGATTTTTGCTTGTTTTCTGTCTTAACTTGATGGCTGCTTATGACTTGTAAAGTAGATATTACAACTGGTATTTACAGTAGTCTCAGTAATGGTTGGCCGCGGTAATAGCAGCAGTAACGGCAACGATGACAGTGGTGGCATCGTTGAATGTTGTAAGCGGTGAAAACAACTAAGCAAGCGGTTTGTCTCAAGACTTGGGAATCTCTGTCTCTTAAAATAATTGTTTAAATCGATAGAGTCAAAAGAAATTCATCAGCAATCTGATCTGATTAAACATTATCGCCTTTGTTTACGTATTTCTTCTTCTTCTCTCTCTCTCTCTCTTGTTGCAGTTTTGATGTGGAGAATGGCCTATCAGTGGGTCGCAGTCCCCTGGACTCCCAGACTAGCCCCAGTTCTGGTCTGGTGCTGCAGGCCAACTACCCCCACAGTCAGCGCCGCGAATCCTTCCTCTACCGCTCCGACTCAGATTTTGACCTTTCGCCCAAGACCATGTCACGCAACTCATCCACCGCCAGCGACGTGTGAGTACTTAAAAGAAGCTAACTTTTTCAATTTTGTTATGACATAAGTTAATTGTTATGATTATTTTAGACCACCAATTCCGGGCTTGGGGCCTGTTAGCCTCTTGCATCTATTATCCATGGCTCACAGCTAGCTTTTCATCCAGTTTCAGCTTGGTTATTGAGATTTCTCTCTTCTGCTACAGTCGCAGTGTCTTTTTAGCCACAGTATAAATGGGACCTCAAACACCAATAGCTGTTGTTCCTTTGTTTTGAAGGGAGGAGGGATTGAAGCATTGGGAAGTCAATTGGCTACCGCGGTGAGACAAAGTGTGAAGACTGCTGTTATCTGTCTATCTCTTTGGGCTGCGCCATGTTGTCTTGACTTAAACCCACCACCCCTCACCCCCTCCCTCTTACACTAAACCTTTCCTTGACCACAACCTCAACAATATATCTTAGATATGCCAAAAGCATCACCCCTGTCATCCCCACCCCCACCCACACCCCCTCAATTTTACATATGGTGATGTGTTGTCATTCAAGTTCGAGGTCAGGCCAGTACTTGACAAAAGTTCTATTAAAACCTTCATGAGAATGTTGTTTTGAAATTGTATTGACAAAATGAAAATACGTGACAGTCACAGGTTTTCATGGCTGACGCAGGCCTTTGTAACCGCAATTATTCAGCAACAAAATGTTTGCTGGACTCCCCGCCATGAGGGATGTACGAGCTGACGTGAGTCTGACTCTGTGGCTGTACTTTTGACTGGCAGCATGAATTTGCCCCAAAGTCTCAATGGTTCCGAGATGCATGCTGTTACCCTGAAGCCCCCAGAGAGCTTAAACTTTCCAAAAATTGTCTTTTCAAAAAACCCACTGCATGAACACTGCTCCTCCCCTGCACATGAGCCGATCAACCACGACACAAAAGTCACTCACAGGTTTGGTATGAAGTTTAATACAACAGCCTCCCTTCATGGGGGTTTTATTGAATCTGTTGGAGAGGCGGTGATTTATTTTAATGGTCATTTTGAAGGCTGTAGTTTGTAGTACTAATGCTATTATTTTGTCCCTGCCATTTATATGAAGACGTTATACAATAATATAGAATTATATGATACAAATTAATTAATTATTATAAGTATAACCCATTATAGTTCAACAGCCTCCGAAATGACCATTAAAATGAATCAAACAGATTCACTATAAGCTGCATTATAGGTTATACGAAGCCTGTCAATGGTTTTTGACGTTGTGGCTGATAAGTGTAGTTCAAGTTATAAAAACATATCTTGGAAGCATACCTGAGTAAGATGCAATTGAACTTGCATCGGGACAGTTTTGACCAAATGGGGCTGGAAATCCCAAACAACCCTCAAAGAGCAAAGGCCATTCACGGGCTTATCAAGTCATTATGGCAGAGACTTATTCAACAGAGAGGACATTAGCATTCGCATCTGACCTGAGATGTTTCTCATATATCACGTGGATTAGATTATCTCCATTTTGTCTTTCCTATCAGACCGACAGTGTACACGAGGGCAGTCGCGTCCAGGTGGAAACAGATGACAGTGGTTTGTAGTAGGTTTACAGTGACCCACTGGCTAGAAAGAAATTGAGGTTTCAATGTTTGATAACTTTTGAAACTCTAATTCTCCTCATCTTTTCTAATGCTCTCTTGTTTGACCAAATTTTTATCAAAAGCTATGACACATCCTGACAGATTCGTCCATTCTTAGTCAAAGCAAATATAAAACTCAGCTGTATGTGAACCGGGAGATCAGGTCAGACAAAACAAAACAAATGCAGGCGAATCAGGTCTTTTAACGTTAATAAACCAAATCAGATTTAATAATACAGTTTTTGTGTGGACTAGGCAAGTAAAGCAGTGAGCTAAAATTTGCCAGTTGAGTAAAATGATCCAACGTTAATCCTGAAAGCATCTCTTAATGCAGCTTTAATAGAATTGGCTGAGCTAAACCTCAGTGGTTAAATGAGACAAATGTTATTTGTACGAGTAACCGAGTTAGGTTTCATAATATTTTCTTTTTGCTTTAATCTCCTTTATTTTCCACTGGGTCAGTCTCATTATAACATGTTTGATGCTGCGATTGTATCACTCTGCCCTCTGAGGTTTAACTCTAATCTACTCATAAAGCATTTTGCTTCCAAGAAATATTTGTATAACCGTTTGCCCTCGCTGTATCAAGAGTGACATGCGAGATCAGCAGTGGGTCTCAGCCAACTGCAGCATTCATATTCAGCAGTCCTCTTTCATTTCTTGATGGCAACAAACTAATTTTGTTGTCATTATTTGTACGTTTGTGTTTCGAGAATGTGGACCGCTGCTTTTTCAGATGTTTTCTTCACTTGATGACTGTTTGTGTTGACTGTGGCTTTTTGCAGGCATGGAGAAGACATGATTGTGACTCCTTTTGCACAGGTCAGTGGCTTCCTTCAACACACTGCTGCACCGAGGTGTAATAGGCGCCGGGCTCAATAAAGCAGGATTTTAATTCTTATGTTTGTGCGAGTATTGTTTTTGTATTCATTTAGGAATGCCTCTATGAAGCAACTAAAGGATACTCAACGAGCTGTGCGTGAAATGGTCTTAAGGCACCATGTAGAAGTGAAAAGCCTTAAAACTGACGCCCAGGTGTTGATTATGCGCCTTGTACCAATTTCCAACAATATATATATATATATATATGAGATACAGACAACCGCAGCAATTTTGAGACATGAAAACCCATGAAAACCCTCCCAAGCAAATCAAATATGGATAACTAAATCATTGTCTGGGCACAAAACAAAGTGTGTCATAGGTCGACAAGCCTCGTTATGAATGGAGGATATTGAGTATTACATGATAAAATCAGGTAATTTTCAGTAGGGTTTACAGTATATTGACTTTCTTTATATAGTTAGTCCCAGGGAGACCCATGGATTCCTATTAAGATGGTGGTTATATAACACTGGTAATTTCTGACAAATGCAGTCATGAAAGTTCTAATGATGCCACAAACATTTGGTGGAGGTCCAGATTAGGTTCATGGGGTGATTGCGACTGAACTGCACCCAGTGGCTGTTGGTGTGTTGCTTTGAACAAGGAGTACTTGTTGTTTCTGAGGACAGATGGCATTTAAAGTCAGTGTTGGGTTTCCATTCAAACTATTATCTAAAGGTGCTGTCCACGCAGGTCCTTAGCTACTGATTTGAGAATTACGAGTTGGTTCTTCACAGAAAACACCCACACACATTTTCTTTGTACTGAACAGCATGTTCTCCTAGTGTGTGTATGTGTGTGCGCGTGCGCGTGTGTTCGCTGCTCACCACTGGCCCATTAACACAGTCCATGTACTTGTGATATTTCCCAATATAAAAATAAAACCCTGTACTGCCTTTTTGCAGAGACGTTTAATGTTTGTTACTTAAATTGTCCTCATTTGAATACTTGGTCAACACAGTAATGGTTTGAGAGCTGTTTTCCCAGCTTGTTTGGTGTCCCGTGTACCTCCACGCACACAGATTCGCGAAGATCACTTGTTTCTCTCCCTTTTAGGTTCTTGCCAGTCTACGAACAGTGAGAAGTAACTTTGCTGCTCTGACCCATCTGCAAGATCGTGTGGGAAACAAGTAAGAAGGATAGGAGGCGACCGGATGAACACACGGGCGTTTGTTCTGTCGTCGTTCTACTGAGCCCTCACCTGTTGTTTTGTTCCAGGCGGCCGCAAAGCAGCAACCAGCCGTCCATGTGTAAGCCATGTGTGGCAGGTCAGTGCTCGTGTCGTGTCCGGTGGATGTTGGACCACAGTTTAACAAGTTTCCTCATATTTCTGCCGTTTGTTCGTTAATTCGTGATGCGTGAAACACAAACTTTCACTGAGGTTTTGAGACGCCGGACAGGTGCAACATGTCATGCTGATTTTGCAGTTGTTTCTCCATACAAGTTAACAGTTTTTCACAGGAGCTTGTTCAGCTCACTCAAGGAAATCTTAGGTTTGGGTGCCCTCATGGCTGTCTTGCTTCCAACCTGCATCGTGTGTTTGACCCTTCAGAGGAGCCATACCAGAAACTGGCGATGGAGACATTGGAGGAGCTGGACTGGTGTCTTGACCAGCTGGAGACACTGCAAACAAGACACTCCGTCAGCGAGATGGCTTCCAATAAGGTGAGAGGACACAACTTCAGAGAGTCATCAAAGAGTCACGTTTGACGAATGGTGTCTCAAGTTAAACTCATGTATCGACATTAGTCCAGAAACGTTTTTATGTTTCAGCAAGACATTTTCACCGTGTCATGATGAGAGATAAATATAGATCAAGAGTAGCATTAAATACAAATAGTATTTAATGCTGATGACAGTCAGTTGATAAGAACGTGACTGGTCTCGGTCTGGGATGGTGCAGGATTCCAAAAAAACACAAATGTTTCCTCTTTCAGTGTTAAAAATCCCGAGATCTCAGAAAAACTCAAGAAGAAAATGACGTATGCGGCTGCAGTGTAAACAAAGATCAACATGAATGGCTTGCAAATGGTTCATGAATGGCGTCTCCCTCCACTGAAAGAGTTAATCAGCATCTCCTCATCTCCCTCCTTCGCTGCCTCTCTACTCTCAAACCTCCTCCATTCCCCACTCAGCCAATCAGATTTCTTTCCTCCACCCAGCCCCTGAAGCCTCATGAATCCGATTGGCTAGAGAGCGGCAAACAGCACGCAGGGCCGGGGATGGGGGGGTGGGTGTCCTCCCAGCCTCTCCCTCGCTCTCTCAAGCTTTATGTTTCTCATTGACAGTGTGTGACAGAAGTTGCACGAGCAACTGCAGTCACACAATTTCTCCCCCTGATGGTTTCTCCCCAATTTCCCCCCCACCTCAACCAACCCCGCTCTTTCCCCTTCACCTATCCTCCTCCAGGACAGCACATGGGACTGTGGCAACTTTGATTTCCAATGGGACTTCTTTTCATATTCTCAGCATGGAGCAGAACTGTCTCTAAATAAGCAAGCAAACCTTGTCCGCTCATCGTTTTTGGATCTTAGCAGACAAACATCAACATGCGTTGGCCGACATGCCTGCGTGAGCGCTGTGGGTTTGTCTGTGCTGGAGACTCAGACAGGTGAGCGACGAGGAGCGCCGCTGGCTCGCCTTGTTTACATTCGGATCTATCGATCAGTGGCGCAGGCGTTGCAGGGGGCTGAATGCTGAGTGGGCTTAGCTGTCGGACCTGACTGGCTTTGATACAGAAGTGGAGGGATGAGCTGTCATGAATTGTAAAAAAGAAAAAAAAGCCCAAACTGGGTTATAGCAGCAGGAATGTGCAGTGTGCAGCGTGGTTGCGTGAAGTGGAGGGAGGAGAAGCACAGGTAAAGCGTGACCGGCTAAGCGGCTGCAAGAGAAGTAAACTACCTGATAACTGACAAAATATGTAGCTGCAGGATCGCGTGTCATGTTGGTATCCATGTTTTTGTGTGTGTTTGTATATGTGTCATATGGTCTCTGTTAGCACTGCAGCATCACTCTCTCACCCGGATCACCCGCCACGAGCTCCCCCTCCCATCCCATCCCTCAGCCTCCATGTGCATGTTACATAATCAGTGTGGAAGGTACCGCTGCAGTAAAAGTCAGAGGGAGACACCGAGCCGTTCTGCTTTGCTCTTTTTTTTTTTTTTTTAAACTTCTTTTTTGACAGTTTGCTGTTGCTACTTGCTTTCTCTTTAATCTCAAATTTCAACCCATTATTTTATATTCTCATTCTTCCATATATGCAGCATAATGTGCATCCACAGCTTTTATTTAAAAAAAGAAAAAAAAGGAACAGTGGAAAACAAATTAACTCTAAAGGTAATGCGAGCATGTCAAAGTAAGGTGCAAGTCTAAAATACATTACGTTCCATTAAATTAAAGTATAATTGCTTGTTTCAAGCATTGGTCTTCAGAGGGAGTAAAATGTGAGAGGTGTGAAAAGCAAAATAAACATATTTATCCTTTACAAATAGTGAAAAGGTATCAGGACCCAGAGTGATCATGGGAAATGTGGTCTCCGTTTGTTGCATCATCAATTGTTTCCACTATGGTGGAAACAATTGCATATGGTGACTTAATGGTATCCTAATTTCCTCTGCCGGGAACCGATTGTTTGTTAGTTGGTGCAAAGTAATGTTTGATATAACAAACCTGTAGCCTTGTGAGTGCATTTATCGTACGTTAACGCGTCCATTTAATGTCGTACCTGGACTAAGCACATCTTTGTCTGTGGTTTGGATGTGTCCACACAGTTTAAGAGGATGCTAAACCGTGAACTGACACAACTATCGGAAACCAGCCGCTCAGGGAATCAGGTCTCAGAGTTCATCGCCAACACCTTCCTCGGTGAGTTTTGATACCCAGCAGAAAACACTGCCTTTTCAGCGAAACCCGGAGAATTTAAATCGGTGCTTTTTTCAAAGCTGACATTATGACAGGTGTTGCGTATTCACGGGCGTTGTCGCCATATACAAGGAGTGTCATCAACCTCGTATTGTTGACCTGCGTATGCCAGTTAACGCCAGACTAAAGCTACAGCACTGCATCCCAGCAATGAGTTCTGCTTTTATGAAGATTGCAGTGTTCAGTGTTGACGTATGATGTTTTTTTTGTTTTCAATTCAAAGATGTTTTTCTCTTTTACAGTCCACTCGTATCGTATATGAATATAAGCAAAATATCTTAACCTTGCGTAAATTACATTTTACAAAATTGCAAGCATGTCAGTGTGCTGTGGTGCTGGCCAGAATTTTCACCAGAAAGCAGTGTTTCAGGTGGCTGCTGTATTATACTGCATTAGTTGCACCTAATGCAACATGTCAGTGCCATCCAAGATTTCATATACGGGACGTAGAGCAGATGGACTTTGAAAGATGGAGATCAGCTTAACTGGCTTGTTCTGGAGATGATGTTTATCAATGGGATTTTTGATGGAGATGCAGGAAGAAAAGGAAGTGAGGAAAAAAGAAGGGGGAAATGATGTTTGGGGGTGCTAGAATATGAGGGAGGAAAGGAACTGAAAGGTTAGAATTTGTAAAGATTTGCAGAGGAGGATTTTCATTATTTTGAATGCAAGGAAAGGAAGAGGCAGTTATTAAAGGGAGGAATGTTTTTCAAATGAAATAGATGGGGAGAGCTTATTTTTCAAAGGGAGAGAGGAGCGGACCGTTTCTTAAAAGGATGGAGAAGGTGAGAATGGTTCCTTTCTTAAAAGAGAAGGAGGCGCGGCGACAGACAGCATTCCCGGACACGTTGTGTGTTGTCGTCGTAGCAACAGGGTGCAATATTATTAGACGGCATATTGCATCGATAGCGGGCTCAGTCCTCAGTGGCTCTGCCGGTAGGATGGAGGTCCAGCCAAACAAGAATGGAGCTGCCAGCCGGACGGCGTTGTGATATGAGCGCCTCGGCGTCAAGCCCGGCTGCGATTGGAAATGAACATCATGGTTTTGGGTGTGAGGAAGAGGAGGCACTGTGAGAGAGGTGAGAGGGGCCAGACAGCGCCTTGTGAGAGAACGCTGCCACTCGGGTCGCTCTGCATCTGCCGTGTCTGCGCTCCGATCTGGATGTTATTTGATGGGGGTCTTTTTTTACGTTCAGACAAAAAACATGGATGGGAGAGGATGAGGATGGCATGCGGATGTGAGGTAAAGCTGGCTGCCTGATGTGTCGTCCCTCATCGGGGGAAAAAACGGGATCACTACTTTGATTTGTACAAAAAACAAAAAAAACCCAAACAAACTGATGAGTCATTTTCAGCACAGCTGTGTCTACTGAGACAGCATCTTTTTGTGTCCACTTATCGGCTGGACATCGTATTGGTTCTGTGGATGGAAGCATTGGCTTTGGTGATTTTTGTGCTGTCGCTTAATGGATCGCGTATGTGAATGTGGACTTGAAGATGTGATGAAACCTTAAATATCCAATTTGTTTTCCTAAAAAGAGAACTTTTTGAAAAGCTGTTCAATTTTTTCAGCATCAGCTGATGGGTAAAATGTTTAAAAAAAAAAAAAAAAAACTGGTTGTGTTTAGCAGCTTCTCTTATCCTAGTCCACTCTAACATGGCAATTTAGTGCAGCAATACTTATTCCTGCCTGTAAATGTTTTTGCTCGTCGTGTATTTGCACGTTTCCAAAAAAGACAGTGTGTCAGCAATATAGGTTATTGCACACTACAAGTCACATTTGTACATATGTCAAACCTGATGCTCACTCGCTTAAATGGTGGAGAAATGAAAGGAGTTGTGAAGTGTTTATTGTAGCTCTGGCATGTTAGATCTCGAAAAAGTGGCAGTTCTCACAATGCAAAGGTAGTTTTGTAGTCTTGGGTGCTAGTAGTGGTATTAGTTCTCTATACAAATTCCACATAACCAAAATACAAGTATTAGGCAGACCCCTCCAAACAAAAGCAAAGTCCTGGCAAACACAGTCAAACTCCAGTGTGACAGCCCTGACAAACGCTAACCAGCTGCGATGTCTGATTCTGATTTGTTCCATGTCACTTCACAACTTCATCTCCCCTTTGTTTACTGCCACTGAAATGAAGGAATAGAATTCACCCCAAATAATTACAATAAGCAGGAGTTGGATCACGTTACACAATATGTTCAGGCATACTTTCTAAACAAGGGGGGAACTAGAGGTCCAGTGATCTAAGACGCACACCATGAAATTGCAGCTTCCTCGGTTTCTGGCTGGCAATCGCTGTCTCACCAACAGTTCTCCTTCTCTTTCAAAGTTAGAACGAAAAATAATCTGAAAGTACCAGTGATGTGAGAGTCATTGAACAACAGTGTGGACAGATACTATCATGAATCCGAGACTCGCTGACCATGAGGCAAAATCATTGATTACAGTGAGGGTGGTCATGTCCTGCTTTTGGCAACTGAGGATCCATTTGGGCCACTGAAGCGCTGCACACATGCAGAAAGCAAATTGTGATATGTTTCATAAATAATCACCCACAGTTTGTAAGAAAATTTGTGATTCCTGCGGGGCTCTTGCATGAATTGTGTGAAAGTATGTCGGCTCATTTTTACCAGTGAAACTTATTGGCGCAAGTAGACGTTGATTGGTGATTGGTAGTAGGCCCCAAGATCACATATAGCTTAATTTACCGGTGTGCACTGGAAGCCCGGTTGTTAAAACACTTAACATGTAACTGCAACAACGTCTGAGGTTTGACTCCAGCAGCTGACCTCATTGCACTGCTCTCCCTAACTATCCCGGCTTCATGCCTCTACATATTCAAAAGGAAAAAAATATATATATATATATAGGTGTACAATATTTTATAACATATTTAATGGCATCCATCCCATGTCTGTTTTCATTGCAGAGAAACAGCATGATGTGGAGATCCTGTCTCCACCTCTTAAGGAGAAGGAGAAGAAGAAGAGGCCGATGTCACAGATCAGTGGTGTGAAAAAAGCCACCCAGAGCCAGAGCCTCGCGTCCACCTGCATCCCCCGCTTCGGAGTCAACACCCCGCAAGAGAACCTGCTGGCCAAGGTGGTCCAGACACACAAGCATATATACACACACTCGCACAAGGGAAACGTGTCTTACAAATGTCATGTTTCACTTCTCCAGGAGATTGAGGACATTAATCGTTGGGGTCTGGATATATTCAAGATATCAGAACTTTCTGGAAACCGCCCTCTGACGGTCATCATGTTCTCCATCTTCCAGGTAGGAGAATCCCTCAGCGATAAATAGTCACCTCACCTGAGAAAAAAGCGTAAAGCAATAATAGGAGGAGAAACAATGCATCAACAATGCAACCTGCTTGAGCTGCCATCAGCATGAACATAACACCGCCCCTGAAGAGAACATTTGTGATTATCGCGGCCTTAAACTCTCCCGTCTTTCCCGTTTGACCCCTCCAGGAGCGAGACCTTTTAAAAACTTTCAAGATCCCTGTAGACACTTTCATCACCTTCATGATGACCCTGGAGGACCACTATCACGCTGACGTAGCTTACCACAACAACATCCATGCAGCTGATGTGGTGCAGTCCACCCATGTGCTGCTGTCCACCCCCGCTCTAGAGGTGAGCTGCATGTTGGGTGGTTGCTTTTCTCAAAAGTGAGTAATGCTCATAATATGAGTGGACAGTTTTGAATCAGTGTGGTTTCTGCGCTCTCATCTGTCCCAGGCGGTTTTCACGGACCTCGAGATCATAGCTGCTTTGTTCGCGAGTGCCATCCATGATGTCGACCACCCAGGAGTCACGAATCAGTTTCTAATAAACACCAGTGAGCACCCTAATCTTCCTGTTCACGTCGGCCATAATAGGTTCAGAAATAGTTAAACTTTAAAAGTGTTTTTAAAATCACTCATGGCAGCTGCCGCCATCAGTGTGCGTGCGCGTGCTAGTGTGTGTGTGTGTGTGTGTGTAAGCCAATGTAAGGCCGTGAGGTGGTTTTTATTTTCAAGAAACAAAAAAATTGAGTCACAGAGGCGAATTTGTAAGGGATTTAAAACCTCTGGCGTTCATCTTGAATGTGAAAACTTTTAATAAAAAAATATTCAACAACATGGAAAAATGTCATACTCACACTGGCACATGGAGGTTTGGGTGGATCATGTTCTGAACATGTGTGGTTGCCACCTCTGCCTTTGCAGGTTCAGAGCTGGCGCTGATGTACAACGATGCCTCCGTGCTGGAAAACCACCACCTTGCTGTTGGCTTCAAACTGCTCCAGGAGGAAAACTGTGACATCTTCCAGAACCTCAGCAAGAAACAGAGAGACTCCCTCCGCAAGATGGTGATTGACATGGTGAGACCGCTGCACTTTTCACATCACGGACTGATGTGCATACAGCCACAAATCTGAGGTCACCTCACACAGTTAAAAGTGACAAGATATATGATTCATATTCCTGTATCTGTCACTGAAGAACAATGAAATGCACATCAGAGTAACTAGTGTGTGTGTATGTGTGTGTGTGTGTGTGTGTGTATGTGTGCATATAGGTGCTGGCCACAGATATGTCCAAACACATGAACTTCTTGGCAGACATGAAGACAATGGTGGAGACCAAGAAAGTGACCAGTCTGGGAGTTTTGCTGCTTGACAACTATTCTGACCGCATCCAGGTTAGAGCGCCACCTGCTGACACCAAACGCAGCCATCAATCTATTTAAGTTACACCGCAGCCACGCTGAGAGTTGAGGCTGTATGTTTTCTGGTTGTCCAGCGGCCTGTCTGAACGTCCGTCCCATTCTTGTGAACCCAATATCTTGGGGATGCCCGGAAGGGCTAGTCAGGCACGACAGGCTGGAGGATGAATTCATAAGATTTTGATGGTCACAGGTCAAAGGTCAAGATCACTGTGACATCACAGACCGTGTATTTGGACATAAGCTATCTGCTGATGATAAATTTTGGACAGATGTCGAACAGAAAGATGACAAAGTGTTGACATTTTTGACTCTTAATACATCTGCTATAACTCATTCAAATCTTCAGTACATATGTAATGGACAGAATGGATTTTAACTGCAGCTAGACTGGTTACCAAAGGCCTGCAACCATAGGGTGGTAGTATTATTATTATTTTTTAATATTTTTTAATCAGTGACATATGATAAACAGCTCTATCTCCAGTTAAAAATAGGTCGTGAATCTGCTGTTAAAGAAACTTTAAATTGTTGCAGCTAAAATATCCAAGCACTGGATATTAAGCAGTACACTGACAGCAGTGGCTTTTTCCACAGTAACTTGTTTCACCATTCATAAAGTGTGCAGCAGCACTGCATGTTCAACCTGGGAATTTGTGTGAAAATGCTGCCACCTAGTGGACAACTGCTGGTCATTGCATCTGTGCACATGAGTTAAAGTGAAACTTCTTTTTATTATTGTTTGAAGTATATAAAACTTATTTATTCATGGAATTTCAATGGTCCAGTCCTCATCAAGTATAGGCTATTCATTCTGGTAGATATGAGAGTGATGACATCAGGCAGCCTAAGAAGACTTAATATACACGAAATGCATTATGGGCCCGCATCATTTACATATATCTTGTTTTACATGTTTTAAGTTACATATATCACAGCCAAACCATTTCAAAAACCTTTGAAAGTTATGCATATGAAACTTATAAGGTTTCAAAACTATAGCAGCCAAACCACATATAAAAAAATCTTAATTTTAAATGATATCCTTATTGGATATCAGTTATTGATTGTATTGATTGTACACCTCATCCGTCATGCGCCTCTGTTAATGATTATATCATTGATTTACACGTGCACAAAAGCTGTAAAATACAGGAATAATCCCCCCCCCCCACCGCTTTGGCCTTCCCTCGAGTGCAGTGCCCCATGTGCCTCATATACAGTTGTGCATACCCACTTGTTCCGCCACTGATGAGTTATTATCATAGTACTGGTAAAATGTGGAGGGGTCGGTGGTGAGCACCACAGAAGTGAAAGAAATTCCAGGATTATTCAGTGTTAGTTTCTTGGCAGCATTATGAATATACAGGCTGAATTTCACTAAACCTGGTGGAGAAATGTAGCATGGACCAGGAAAAATCCATTTATGAATCATCATCATCTATATCTGACATCTGCACTTTACAGAGAGCTCCTCTAGATGTTTAGGTGGTCCTAAAAAGAGGCCGCAGTTTAGGTCCATCGGAAACTTGGCATCTCCTAAAAATGGCATTACCAGCATCGTCTCTCCTCCAGGTTCTTCAGAACATGGTCCACTGTGCCGACCTGAGCAACCCAACCAAACCACTGGAGCTTTACCGGCAGTGGACGGACCGCATCATGGTGGAGTTCTTCACACAGGGAGACCGAGAGCGGGACAAGGGCATGGAGATCAGTCCCATGTGTGACAAACACAATGCCTCCATAGAAAAGAACCAGGTACAAGCCACTGACACCAAGGGCTCAAGCATATGCTGATGAAATTACAATAAGAGTTCCGAATGTACAAAACATAACAGAGGGTCCTCAAGTGATATTTCTGGATATTTGCTGTCATCAAACTGATAGTAATATAATCATCCCTCTAGTCCACCAACGTGCCAGCTTGAATCTCCGAAATAACACTGTAGACAAAACAAGACTGCTCTTAGTATTATCATTTAGTTTGCATTCTTATTTGTGTCATATCGGTCTGCTCAAATGTTATTTCCTAACTAGGTGGGCTTCATCGACTACATTGTTCACCCTTTGTGGGAGACTTGGGCAGACCTGGTGCACCCCGATGCCCAGGACATCCTGGACACCCTTGAGGACAACAGGGAGTGGTACCAGAGCATGATCCCCCGCAGCCCCTCGCCTTCCAGCCCAGAGGAGCATCATGCTGAGGTGGGACCAGGAGGAGGCGCTGTGGGAGTGGGAGGGCCAAGCCTTTCAGGAGGAGGTGGTGGTGGAGGTGGTGACAAGTTCCAGTTTGAACTCACCCTGGAGGAGGAGGAGGAGGACGAGGAGGAGGCGGAGTCTGACCTGGAGAGCCCCCTAGAGGATGACCCCCAGTCAGGTGTGGAGCAGCACCAGGACTCCTCCTCCCCATCTCTGTCGCCAGATCCCCGCAGCAGCAGGTACCGTCCCCCCTCACCTCACCCGCCCCGGACTCTGACTCTGGCTGCAATGTCGGTGCCTCACCCCCACAGGACTGGAGGCTCGCCACGGCGGGACGGCACCGACAGGGACAGAGACCTTAGCCAAGATGGCGACGGGGTCACCTGCCATGGCACATAACAACCAGCACAACCTGCTCTGCCTGAGAGACACGAGCGCTGGATGTAGGAGACGAAGGCAGGGCAGGCCTTTACCAACAAAGTCTGTAAAATCACCACAGTCCCTTTACACTGGAGACACCCTCTCTAGAGAACAGGGGGACGTTCCCCCCCTGTTTTGATTTTGTTTAGCACAGCAAGAAGAATGGTCGTAGTCTTTCTCTGGGTGCCTGACAGGTCGTTTTGTCCCACCGCGCCGTGTCGTGTCGTAGCTCCGGGTGGGAGTGTCCCAGACAAAGACTGCTGCAATTTAACTGGGAAGAAGAAGGGTTGAGCAGAGACTTGGTTCTCTATCAAGAACAAAAGGCTAAGCAGTAAAGGAAATGTCTTCCTCCAAAACAACCAGAACATCCGGACATGAGCAGCAAACGAGGATCGCGGTGTTTGACAGGGTCTTGGAAATTATTTTTGCACCATTTAGGACATGGAATTATGGAGTACATGTGGAGTAAGTATGATTTGTTAAAGCCTTTTGAGAATGATGTGAGAAATGAATTTTACCAAAAACAGGATGAAAAATCGATGGACCTAAACCTCAGGGTATGAAGAGAAACATAACTTTAATGTAGCACGGATGTAGTGGATACCCCTGACCTGACCCCTGACCCCACAAAGTCTTTCCTGTTTCATTTACCTCCACACCAGAGACTGACTGAGAAACTGAGACTTTATTTAACCAGTTTTGTCTCTAAACTTAATATAAACCCTTTAAGAGAGAATCTGGCACCTGAAGCAATCAAACAATATATATTTAAACCAGCTTGTAGCACCAGAGATTGAGCACTGGGGGAGACTGTGCCCCAGTCTCACCTTTTAAAATTATGAAAGACACCACCTGTATAATTAGTCTGTGTGATGGGATTTGTTTTTGTTTTTTTTACCCAAGATGATTTTAAATGGTGTCGTTTTGACTTTTGAACAGTTGTTCATTATACATTTGCTGGTCTCGTATGTGTTTATGTGCTTGAAAAGCATTTTTTTTTTTTTTTTTTAATCAGGGTGCCTCCGGTTCACAGTAGCACTTTACCATCTCTGCCGTTCAGCTCTTCTAATCAGTGAGAAAAGGGCTTCACTTGCTGTAGGCCTGCTGATCACACAAGCATAGGACAGGACTTGTGACTCGAGGGACCTGAAGGCAGAAACAAAATTGATTTGAAATTTGAGAAAACGGCTGCAACACTGAAATCAACAACCCTTGGTTGATTTGCCAGTATTGGAATTAAAAGTCTGTCGACAGCACCGCCCTTGATTCGGCTCGTTTTAAAATCCTGGAAATATTCCCAAATGAAAACTGTCTCCTAACTGTGCAACGGGAAGCAGTGGTCGCTAGAATCCTGATGTTTCTCGTGTATCCTGTTGGTTTTGAAAACAGCGATGCGTGAGATATTCTATATTTTTGTGGTTGTCAACAACCCCGATGAAATGGGGAAAAAACCAACAGGACACGCGCACAGCACGTGTTTGGGTAATTGAGATCTGGAACATCCCGCCCACGCAATTAAGTTATGTTGGAAAAATCTGATCCACCAAAAACTGAGAAGAGACTGAAAACACTTACTGATACCGTCAAACATTTACAGCAGCGGCTGTTTAAGGAGCGCATCCTTGCTCGAACCCGAAATGAATCAGAGCCTGGATATTCCTTTTCTACAAATACATTTTTGTACAAAAGCAATTTAAAAAGACGCGGATTTCGTTGTCGGATGGGCTCGTTATTCCAAATGGCGGGTTATTTCCTGCTGAAGTAGAAATGACAAGCAGCAGTTTCAAAAGTTGCGGACAGAAATTAAGCGGCTGTCGTTCGAACCATACAGACCGAGTTCCATCAGGCTGCCGGTCTCATTTGCCCGACTGGGATTAACTGTGTGCCATAAGTGTTGGAAACACACAAACACCTGCCAGCCTACGATGCTATACATTTTTACACTAGAGATTTTAACCTGATGATTGTATCAAAGTCACTGACTTTATAGTGTTAGTTTTTATCAATGATAAATGTAAAACAGTATTTTAAACAGATGATTTGTTAGATTGTGTGCAACTTAGGAGCAGTTTATTCAGCCCTTTCCTAATCCAATAGATGAGACTTGAGAATGTCTGTGGTTGGGGGAGTCGGGTGGGGCGGGGTGGGTTCAGGATTATTTCTGTACCAAGTTCATGTTAAGTCTCGATCGGTGTGTGTCGCCATCTCTGAGGTAGAAAGATCAGGAAGCCAGCAAGCACTACTCAACGTTTAATGCACTTCCTGGTCAAACAGTAGTAGAAAACATGAGTCTTACAGTATTTCATTAACTCAGTTAGTTCTAACGATCAGCCTTATATGTGATCAGCGCCTGCTGTTAAAGGACCATTGTGCCGTTTTTGACATGCCATGCCTCAGTACCACTCACATGTTTCCTCTACAGTTCAGGAACACCGGAAAAAATAGAAATGGTTATTTTCAAAGAATAATCTGAATGCATGATGTTTTAGTGCCATCAGGTGAAAAGCTTATTGATTTTTGCTCAACGCCGACCAATTTTTGATTCGGAATATTTAAGCTCACACATTCATCAGTATTTATAGATAAATTGATCATATTTGGACATTTCTCTTGACAGCAGTAAATGGCCTCATCAGGGTCCATTTAGATTAGCTGTTACTTGAGAAGTATTGGTTGTGAAAATTGATCAAATAATCAGGAAGATTAGTCTTCATGTTGCACTGATTGCACATGTTCAGCTGTCACTGTCAAATTGCAGACAACTTAAATGATTTTTTTTTTAAAATGACTTATGGAATGATGAAAATTAGTGTCAGCAGCTTCAGACACCCTCAGGCCAGCATGTGCAACTTCAGAAAATAAAATCTTCAAATCTGGAGGACAGGAATGTTTTTTTGAATAGATTTGATGCCAAATTGTCTTTAGGCCCATCTTAACAAACTTGGAATTTATAACCACAGTTAAACATCTTGTGTACGGCGTTCACTTCTAGTTCTGCAGCTGTAGATGCAATTGATGCTCCCTTTGCTGGCGCCTCCTTATGACTGCTGCAACAGCAGTGGTGCAGCCATGTGGAAGCACTAAGCAGCCTCTCTGCAGCAGAGGCGGCGTTGGCATGTTGAAATCAGCACTGTGGCCCTTACGTCAGTGCCAAACAGTGTTAAACATGTTAGCGAGTGGCAGGGTCCCTGCTGGCGCTCGGTTGTTGTGTTGAGCTGATGCTGCCAACATTAATGTTCATGCTGTCTCGTTTCCTCAGCCTCTGTGATGTGCAAACTTATGTATTTATTCTTCAAAACATGTCTGTTGAGACAAAGTACTGTAAAAAAGGACATGTAAGTTTATGTTCTGGAGCCTAAAAATCAAGTATACTTTACAAGAATGTATACATCTGCCACTCCGATGTTTCTGTCAAAGAAAACTTTGTTTCTCATTTTAAGCCAAATGAGTCTCGGGAGTTCAGGGTGTATTAAGTGGGAAATGCCAATAAATTATATGGAAATTTAGCTCAGATTAATGCTTGTTTATTCATGGAGTATATAAACAGTGACAATAAAGGTGCACATGTTTGAAAAGATTAAATCCACGTACAAATCCGAGACCGAGCTGACATTACAAGTCACCATGTAATTTCAGATCTACATGATCAGACTTTCAAAGCTCGGCATGTTAGTATGAATTCACTTCTGTTACTGTTTGCAGTTGCCTTGGTTGTGTTCAGCAGAAGCTTCTGTCCAGTCTGACCGGGGCTCCTGTGCAGGCTGGAGGCTTCACTCCCTGAGACGGCGGGCGCACAGTTACAATTACAATACACAGTTAACTGCAGCATTAAACTTTTCACACAACTCCACAACTATAAATATGGCACCTACATAATGTTGGAGAAACCGTTAAGATGACTGGTGCAGATGCAACTGACAAAATAAACTTCAGCAATAATGGATAAACAACGTTATGAGCAACACACTTTTTTTTACGAAAACTTAGGATTTCAGACTTGACGTGTGTCAATGCTGTGCAAGCCTCTTCAAATACACCCACTGGTCACTTTATTAGGTACACCCGCTCAACTGCTTCTTCAGGCAAATATCTCAGCCAATCACATGACAGCAACTCGATGCATTTATGAATGTACATAAGACGATCTGAAGTTCAAAATGAGCATCAGAATGGGGGAAGGAGGGTGGTTTAAGTGATTTTTAACATGTCATGGTTGTTGGTGACAGTCGGGCTGATCTACTGGGATTTTCACACACAACCATCTCAAACCAAAAAGCATCGTCGGTGAGCAGGAGTTCTCTGGGTTAAAATGCCTTTTTGCTTCCAGAGATCAGATGAGAATTGCCAGATTTGTTTTAGCTGACTGAAAGACAAGTTACTCAGTTTACCACTCGTTATAACTGAGGTAGCAGAGGAGCATCTCTGAACACACAACACGTTGAACCTTGAGGCAGATGGGCTGCAGCAGCAGCACATCTTTTATCAGGAACACTTTGCTGGCTACATGTACCTCATTAAGGGGCCCGTGAGTGTATAGTTTATGGTATATTATAAAGTCCAGTGAAAGTGAAAAAATGTATCAAGTTCTTACCTTGTAAAGTTGGCAAACAAAGCTGAAAAGCGACGACATGGCTTTGTCCTCGTTCTCTTCCGTGTATTCCTGCAACACAACACCTCATTAATATTAATCTGTCACAGCTCTGACTCCATCATGACTTTTAGTCCACCTTAGCTGCCAGTTTTTTCATGTAAAGCACTTCTACATTTCCTGAAGGCATGATGAAGCTGATGATTTTTAATGTCCTTCCAAAACAACTTAGTCCAGGGAGTTGGTGCAAGAAACAAACCACTGCATTAGATTCCCCATAGGTTTACAGTTCATAAAGTTCAAAAAACAGCAAGTCAACAAATCAAAACATTCTGAAATATTAATACACATTTTAATCACCAGGTTTATGTGTAAAATGCAACTCTGATCACTCATATTGAGGCTGAGCATTTTAACCCCGGTAATTCTTTGACAAACGCAGGTAAGAGACTGTTATTTGACCGCATGCATCAAGACCGTCAGCGTTTTACCCCGTTGAAGGTGACCCAGGGGACGTGTGTGTGGGCGGGGCTCAGCGCTCTGGTCATGACAGCATTGGCGTGCATCAGATGGCGGCCCAGGTCTCCCTTCACACAGGAGTCGACGGTGGCCCAGGAGACGTGTGGAGCGTGGAGCTGAAGACACTGAGGCCACAGGGACACCGACAATGTGGAACTTTAATGTCAGATCTGCTCTCCCTCCCCCGGGCGTTCATCAAGAACACAAAACAGGTTTCAGTGATAAAAATGTGACGTCCTCACCGGCCTGGCAGCGCTGAGGACGTCTGCGGCGGATTCCATGCAGTAGATGATGGGAAACGCGGCGTGGCCCGTCAAGTGGATGACGCAGGCCTGAGGAAGACGTCAGCTCAGCTTGAGACGCCGTTTGACTTAAACATGGTGCGGTGCCGCCGACTGAGCAATGCAAACCTCGATCATGTTCCCGCTGCACTCCGGCTCCCCGTGCTGGCAGGTGAAGGGCGAATTCGCTGATGGAAGCTCCTGGTAGGAGAGAGAAGAGCGAGCAATTTGGGACAAAGTTTCAAAAAGCGAGTAAGAGCTTGGTAGTGGCCGTTTGTCCATCATCATCAAAACTTTCTGAAGGCCTCTGACACTCTAAGGATGTGATTTACACAGGAAAAAGATTCCGAAAAAGCTAATCATAGTCTCATTTAATAAAACAATACCACCTTAACAATTTAACATGCTAAACCAGCACAGCAGTTGTCCCTAGAACAGTCCAAGCTACCTGCCAATTAAATAAAACTTATAAATAGCTTCTATAACTTCCTCTGGATGAATGAGAGATCAGCCCACCTTGGCGTTGCCGTAGGGGACCAGCTTGACCGTCATGACGTCCTGCAGCATCGTCCACGTCGGGAAGAGCTGCTGAGTGATGAAGATTCTGCAGGCCGGACACAGACTCTCGTAGTAGAGTGTGACAGACACCGGGGGAACCGCCTGGTTCGGCCGGGTAGCGTTTACCTCCATGCACTGCTTCTGCACCTAAACCACAACAACCACCAGACGGCAGCGTCGGTTCAGCCTTTATCAAACGGGTTCATATGTTTTGGTAGTTTTGCACATAAAAATCCAATCAATAATAAAAGAAAATCCAAATCAATAAATCCTAAAAAAAACAAGTCAATTTCATCTGAAATGGGTGGAGTCTGTTTAAGAGCTTAGTAGCGGAAGAAATAAAAGACTTTGCATAGCAATTTGTTTTTAATGTTCCATATAACAAAGCGCCGGATCCATTCTGGGTGCTTGGATTTAAAAATGTATTTGGGCAGTTGCCACCAATTCAAAAGACCGCTTACTGAAATATAAAATTACACAAAATAAACACAAAAAGTTCTCATTTAACCACCCATTTTCGTTGCTAACCAACTCCAATTAGAATCCAAGGAAATAAAATAAAGTCAAAGTTAAGTCTGGCGGTGGAAATATCAGCAGCTATGAGTGATGTTTAAATCAGGATGTTAGAGACCACACACACACACACACACACACATCCCCTCAGCCTTCTTCGGTCTCCTCGGAGATGATTAGCGGTGCGTTGTCTGGAGTCTGATCCGCGGTCACATGAAGAACCTCTGGTGCTCAATTTCAGACGCGTGACTCTCATTTCCCCGGGAAACTTTCAACTCCACCTAAATGTTTTTGGGGACTAAAGTGACGCGTTTCCTCCCGCTTATCCAAACAGACAACACACGCACGGTTGTTTTTTTATTGTTTTGGATTTTTTTGTTTAGAAATGGTTCACTTGAGGTAAATTTAACATCAAATAAGGCATTACAACAAGTTGAATCTGGTTAAATCTGGTTGAAGTTTGCTTCCTAACCGTTCGCGTGACATCGCTGCGGCACGTCACGCTGAACTTTTGTTGTTTTTTTTAACCT
Source organism: Dactylopterus volitans (assembly GCA_901007715.1). Lineage (NCBI taxonomy): Eukaryota > Metazoa > Chordata > Actinopteri > Syngnathiformes > Dactylopteridae > Dactylopterus > Dactylopterus volitans. The sequence goes on along the minus strand of CAAKHG010015953.1, from coordinate 22,654 downwards.
CGACAGCAAAGGGAAACTTTTGTGCGACATTCCGCGTCAAGTGAACAAACAGACGAATTAAAACACGAGACAATAAAAAAAAAAAACACGCCACGGGAGTTCGGCGTCAACCCCACTCACCTTGCACTCGATCGCGATCTCGAGGGAGCGGCACCACTGCGAAGGCGGGTAAGGGCAGGACGGCTTAGGGTGAGACGCCCCGCATCTCCGGCCGGTGCACAGGAGCAAGAGCACGCTCAGCAGGCCCGTCTGCTTCATGTCTGACTGCGGGAGAAGAGTCCTCGGAACACTGACGAGGCCACGGCGGGGCTGCGCCTCCTCCTCATCACGCTAATCACCGGCCGCATCACCATCAGCTGCTGAGCGCCAGGTGCGGCTGGCTGACTGCTGCCGCCTTCAGGGACCCTCGTACACTCCCGTTTCTGTCTCTAGCGAAGAGGAGTACACAACCGCGGTGTACACAACCGGGGTCCTCGTTTTTTTTCTCACACAAGACTGATTAGAGAATGACTTTGGAAAGAGGGATGCTTGTAATAAATGTTTCCCCAAGAAAGAGTTTTTAAAAGTGTTTCTGACCGCTTGTAAGGCTCCAGCGTCACTAGCGAGCGCCGCTGCGGATGCATGCCTCCCTCTAGCGACCGTGAATGGGTCCAACAGGCTGAAGCATCCACGTTTTCAATATTCGTTAGTTTAAAAAAAAAGATACTTTTTTTTTATTTTAGAGTGTGTGAACGCAGGGTTTGTGAAAATATTGTCGAAGAAAAACATCTGAACGAAAAGTGCGCCATCTTGGGTTGCTTTTTCCGGTCAGTTTAGCGAAATCAGGCGCCCTCTGTTGGATAAAATCGGGAGTTTTTGTTCTTGTTGTTGTTTCTTTGTTATTTCAATTTTACACGCCTGGAGTCGATTGAAATGTCTTCAGGATTCCTAAACGTGCTTGAAGACGTTTCGGCTCTCTCATCCAGGTGGCTTCCTCAGGTCTAATGCCAGGCTGGGAGTTCCAGGTAATTAAACCCCTGTAGAGTCGCTGATACCTTGGGAGTCACCTCAGATCAGCTCAGAGCCGTTGACCCACCATCAGGCAGTCGTGTGGGTCTTCAAGGTCTCATGGGTCAAGTCGAGAACGGGTGTTGAGCTGATCTTCAGCTGCTCAGGGATCCTCAGACTGCATTGTGCATGGACGATGAGACGTGTCTTGGATGATGAGAGGCGTCCTGGTTGGATGATGAGGTGTCTTGGTCCTCCTCTGTTCACAGATGGTGGCTCTAGTTTCACACAGATGTCTTGGTTCGCTCCCTTGTCAAAATATCTGTCTCCCCTGTGCAGAGTGTGAATGTCCCTCTCCTGTATAGGGTGTGTGCCTATTGAGGCCGGTACCGCTGGAGCAGCCCTGCCGTGTTGTGACACCTTCTGAGCCTGGCGTCCATGGAGACCCTCCCTGTCCAAGCCTCACCGCCTTGGACTGCGTTGCTCAGTGTAGAGGTGAGGATGTGTTTTCCCGCTTGTCGCCAGGGGTAATGGATGCGTGCGTGAGTGTGTGTGTGTGTGTGTGTGTGTGTCTCACCGGGCTAAATGACTGCCTAATGAATTTCACCTGCATCTACCTGTGGGGTGTTTTTTTTTTTTGCTTGGTACGGAGAGAGGATGAGGCAGGGTGCCGATATTTCTGTTGAGTGCTCGAGTTTTTGCCACCATATAGTCCAGCTCTGCAAGTCCCATCAACATACAATGTTTGTTTTATTGAAAGGGTAAAATAAACACCCTCCAACTGTCCATGTTTGGAACAGCTGCTGCTGAGAAACATAACCACACAGCTAACTTTAATTAGATGAATCAGAGTCTGGATCGTCTCCAAAACGTGAGCGTTAAGATTATAGGTTGTTCAACACACATCATGTAGGTGCAACTTAAAAAAAGAGAGAGAAGGGGGGAGGGAGAGAGGGAGAATAAAAAATAGTTCATTCATTTTACAACAGCTCTTTGTAATTTTAACTTTATTCGGGGATCAAAGTGCATACATGAACAATGGTGTTTTAAAGTAGGTAAAGAGATGTTTTACACCAACTAAAACATTTTCAACTGTCAGATTTCTTCAGTTATGACTCCTAAATGAAAGACAAACTACTCCGACACTCAGTGACGGTCAAAAGCACAGTGTCATTGCTTAACTGATGCAGTAAACAAACCTAAATTTACCGTAATTTTGTTTTTGTTTTGTTTGGGGTTTTTTTTTCACAGCAACATGTTGTTAACGAACTGCTAGAGCTAAATGCTTCAGATCAATAACAGACAAATTCATACAGCCAGAGTTACAGAAACATCATCAGGTACTTTGTTGAATGTAACACAGAGACAAGTAGAGGTATTTGATCATAATGCGCAGCTCAAAGTGAAGCTAAACTTGCCTTAATATATAAACTCCCTGCATTTCAAACATTTTTTTCTCTCCACAGAATGTATTTCTATAACAGAACAATAATCTTCTTACTTAACTCTGGGCGAGATAGAAAATACGAGAACTGTGCAGATGTTTCTCTTCCTAACACTTTCCATAATCACACTGAACCCATACAAGACGTAACCTTTCCTAAAACCACGACTGACCCTCTCTTAACCCTTCAAACACGCCAATCCTCTTCCTCTTTAATCTACATAACCGGTACAACCATCCTCTTCACCTGAGCGCTCGTCACTCCTGCGCCACTTCCTCTCTCCCCTCAGAACTCTGACTTTAGCAATTCATCATGTTAACAATCCTGCAAATGACTGTGTTCAAACCTGTGTTAGATTCAAATGTTTTTGAACATTTAGTGCAATTCTTTTTTTGTTTGTTTGTTTTTTTTTCAGCATCGCTACAATATCCATGCAAGGCAATTACAGTACAGTCAGGGTTGGGCAACTAAAGCTACTCGGTTTAGGTCGGGGGAAGATTGTCATCATGTCTGAACATACAAAAATGGTTGATGGGAAATGAGCACATGAAACACATTACATGGCCATACACCAACCAATCCAGCTTTCACACACACACACGCACACACATACATACATACATACACATACACACACACACACACACACACTGGCCTGTCTGCACTACTACGCTGGCACTGGATGTAAACTGGAGGTGTCCCGCACAAAATGTCCAATATGAACATAACACCTACGAAAAGGAGTCTCCAACTAGTATAAAAGTTTGATTTGAAAGAAATCATACAGCGAATAATAATTTCTCACTTTTTTCCCCATTCCATACTATATAATATGTATAACTACAGCGAACTATACACAGTTAAGGAAGACAATCACTGTATATTAAAAGAAAAAAAAAACATATCCGCCTAATTCTATCTAGATTTAATTCTCTAGCTATCTTCAATCTATGTTGGTATGTAGCCTGCTGAAGTTTCAGCAAGTGGACATAGAACCACTTTGTATGATTTCTTTAAATCTCAAACCGTATTTACCAGCTTATCAAAAAGCTCCTGCCAGAACATGCGATAAGTAACTTGAAGAACTGAACGTAAATCCAAACAAATTTTCTAATATGTGACACCAGCTGTTTTCCTACTAAAGTGATTACTTGTTAAATGAATAGACACAATCTCAAGAAAGTAACAATAAAAAAAGACGCTGACGACAGAAACTGGGTTCATACATTTAAAAAAAAAAAAAAAAAATAGAAACTTTATAGAACTAGATACTTTGGTGAGCACAGTAAAGGTGGCGCCCAGAAACAAATGGATTATTTTAAAAAATTTATATTAGTGTTATATATCAGTGCTTCCATGTATCAATCTCATCAGCAACATGTCCATATTTAGCACCATCACAAGTCCACCTGCTTCAGTCACAGGTCGGATGTGCGGTCATCAAACCTCCACCTCAGCTGAGGTAGGCTGCTTGTGTGCAAATGCTTTGCTTTTAACCCAAAAACCTCGCCCAGCTGCGTCACGCGCGATGTGGCCTGCAGATAAAGGCCATGTACTTTTTCTCTATGCCAGCTACAAACAACCTGGGATATGCGAAGTTTGCTTCTTCTTTTTTTTTTTTTTTTAAAGTGAACGACGTTGAATTTTTTTTTTTCTTCAAATTATGGATTTAACACAATATTTTCGATTTTCAAAAGAAATGAATGAAACAAGCAGCGTTTAGGACACAAAACGAACACAGACAAGCACTCAGCACATACCTACAGAGCGTATTTAGTATCTACTTCCTACTAGACGACGCTACAACAGACTCCTCAGTCCTGCACTCAAGACCGTGGTTCTGTTTGTCCAAAAACATCCAATTTTGATCCCAGCTTTTAAAAAGCAACTACACCAGGGTTATATTTGTGCGTGCGCCGCCATCTAGTGGTTGTGGCTCGCATTGTCCACCACCAGTGTCGAGGTCACAGCTGCGTGTGGTTACAAGCACAGCAGAGCTCATCTGCTTTTGCTCCGCTGATGAAGACCGCACAGTACCACTGCACCCTTTGATGCATTTAAGGAATACCTACATCAATGGGTGCTTAGTGACGACGACAAAGCAAAAACAAAAAAAACAAAAACAAAAATGGAGAACCGCATAGATAACAACATCGAAGATCGTAAAAAAAAAAAAAAACTTGTCCGTTATATCTGACGGTGAACTTATAGCACCTGGACTAATAATAAAGGAGAACTTTTGTTTTTTTCAAACTGAGTCCTGCAATGTTTTTGCTGATGGGTTTAGGTCAAACAGGATCGATGGGAACGGTATGACCAGAAATTATGAAACAATAGTTTTCCACTGTATACAGCGTGTCCTCTGAAAGTGTTTATCCGTAGCTGACAGACCATTGTGTTTTCAGACATTTATGACAACAACCTATATAAAGAACTTGTGCCTGTTAGTGGTTTGAAGAAAAAAAAAAAGTTCAGAGGATGCACAGTGGACAGTTACCCCACATTACAGTGGATCATTTCCACAAGTGATTACGTTGCAGCTATTTTGCAATTTCCGGTCATACTGTCTCTCCCATGAACAAATGAAAGGATTTTTGTGCCAAAATAAACACATTGCAAAATAGGGTTGAAAAATACCAAAGTTGTCCCTTTAAAACTGTGCCAAGCAGTAATGTCAATATTATATTTATCCCTGATTGACATTTTTTCACAACAATGGCATGAAAAACCAAACATTTACATTATTTCACTGCTACTACGTAGGAATCAGACAAACTCTCCAACTCCCTGCGTGGCAATAAACATTATGACAAAACATCGAATATAAGAACGCAGTTAGCATGAAGCACAACCTACGAACATCACAGCTAACACATCTCTCTGCACTAACATTTGCGGAGAAACATGCATTTAAAGTGACCAAACCAAAATTCAGCTTTTTTTTTTCTCTTTTTCGTATGAAATTCAAATCAAAATCCCTGTAATCTTAAAAGGCGGATGTGGAAATTATTGTTTTGATTCTAGATAGATGAGAAACAGAAAAGAAACTTACAGGATAAAAAAAAAAAAAAGATACTAGTGGCAAATAGTTAAGTCACGAATTCTATAGATATGCTTTGAATTGACAATCCAAATCAACGTTAAACTTAATGACTTATTTGTTTTTATATATAAAAATAGTTCTCAGTATAACTCACAAGCACCACTTCACCTTCGCTCACAGAGAGCAAACCTGCTACACATCCAGGACTGCAGCGCCTGGATTGATCTGAAATGTAAACACATTTAGACTCAAAATTGAGCTTCATCATCAAAGACCACCATCTGGATTGTGCCTCATACTTCAGATGCAAAATAAGATTTCATCGGAGTGCTGCCACTTTTGAGCCAAAAGTCGCCGGTCCTCACCAAACCTATGAGAAACAAACTAGTCCCCAGGTGTAGCTTAATTTGGTAATATTCGTATTTGTTCTACAACTGGAATCTCACCTCGGTTGGGTAGGTTGTAGTTTACTCAGAAATAAAGCTGACTAACAGCACCTGCACAGATATGTTAGTCTTTTTATACAGTATGTATATGTAACGGTAAAGTTTTGTAGTGCTTCGTATAATTTTGGTACACATTTGACGCTAGCCGTCACCCTGGTAATGCCTTGAAATCTGACCATAGAAAGTAAAACACAAGTAAAACTCCAGTGTCTAGTTTTGAACACAATGCACAGTAAATGTGACTGCTGCGGTTGCCAATCTCATGCATGTTCTCATGCATAACAGCGACAGCCTCTCATACGGTGCAGACCTGTTAATATTTTTCTTATGTCTAAAAAAATAGTTTCAGTTTCTTAGGAAGAAAATATTTTACTGTAATTCTATTTTGATCATATCACCCTTTCCTGCTTTAACTCCCTATGTAGATGTTTAATGTAGAAACTAAAATACACAGACATCTGTAAAGAAATTTAAAACCATGTTCTCGTTAATGACATGAGTGTTCAGCTATTTTCCAACCGCAAAACACGTGCAGTCGGTCGCGTCTGCATTCTCCGAAAGTGCTTTCAGGCTTTCTTGGGATGGATAAAGTGCTGATGTCTCCTCAGTTTCTGTTACCCACAATGCACATTGTGTTGCCGTGTAATGTCCCACCCAGAGCTCAGATCCCAGAAGCACATATAAAAAGTGCTGCACTGGTTGATATGGATTTACGATGTATATCTGTGGGTGGATGTAATGACTCAGAGAGCACAGTGCAGAGTATTAATTTGGGCTGGTGATCAGGAATATTTCATACGGTTGAACTATAAGGCAAGAGTGGCCAAATCGCAAATCACAGACTGACACTGGATTTCGAGAGGAAAAAACATCTGCACTCGCCTGATTGGGTCGTGAGCTTCCCCAGCTGTGATGGCGAGTGGAACTGATGCAGAGTGGGGGGAAAAAGCATGTTGCCACCAGTGGTTGGCAGGGCCAAGCCAGATTGTTACACTGGGTGAAAAATATTTCAAACATTGATGATTTCATTTCCTGCCTCTCGGAAGAAATTCAAAAAGTTATGCTGAAACATTCCTGGATTAATGAATAACATTAATCCATTTCTCCCTCAAGGAAGCAAGTCATTTACAGTGTTATTTCTTGCTCTGATATTGTATTAAGACTAGTATCCTGTGATCTCGTGATATTGCTGTTACAGCATAAACTTCTGTACTGTTGTGATTGTTGCTACTTTCAATCGCAGGTTCGGGAAGCTCACAGAAAACAAAATTAGTGTTGTCACATTTCTCAGTTCCAATTGTGTTTTGTTTTTTTCCCCAAACTGTGTGTGCAGATGTTGAGATTTTAAATATTTGAGATAATGAGTAGATTTGCAACCCAAACCCATCTCAGACTGGACCCTGATCCACCTGAGCATGCCACAAACTGCTTCCAGGAGCCAAAAAGTGAACCATTTGATCGTTTTAACAATGACAAGAGTAGAACTAAAAGAGAAAGAAAACATATGTGGGAAAAGCAGCTTGAAATAACTTTACAATGCTTTCTTTCTTTCTTTCTTTTTTTTTTTTTTTTTGGTCAACTCTGACATCAAAGTCAGATAATCCAAATCTCATCACTGAGAGCAATGGTGACAACACTAAACGTTTTTTTTTTCTGACCGAGCTGGGCGACAGCGTCCACGTGGGTGTGTGTGTGTACTGAGTGCAAATATAGTGCAGCTTTGGGAAAGTGCCATCAGTGTGGCGTGCTGGTGGTTTCTCAGCTGGGCTGCTGGCTAAGAGCAGGCCAGGCCAGGGTTACATTCAGCTGCTGGTTGTGCTGGATGAGGGACGTGTGTCGGTAGTGGAGGACCAGCTCTCTCAGCGATGAGTGGCGGTTGTAGGGCTCCGCGAAGCCGAACCCTGTGGACGTCCTGTAGATCACGCAGTGCTTCACGTCCCCGTCCACGCTGCACAAGAGGAAACCCGTCACCCTCTGCTGACATGCTCGGCAAAGCAGCACGATAATGGTGACGATGGTAATGAGGACGGCCTTGATGATCATAATAATGGCATGTATTAGGTCATTTTGATTTATTATTATTTTTAAAATAGCTCGTGTTGGAAGGAACATTTTCAAATATTGTCCATCCACAGTAAGTCTTAAGGTCAAGGCCTTCATTTGTATCACACCCACTTGCGCTGCTGTGACTTATTTATGCAGGCTGGACAATTTAGATGTTAGAAGCGCAGCATTAAACCGTGTGATCAATTAGAATTTCAGAGGGTAAAATTGAAACATGTCCGGCCACAAATAACACTCATTCGTTTAAAGTAAGACGCAAAATCTGAAGGCACTCACACAACAGAGCAGGCAAAGGAACCTTTCTGAGTTTGGCTGTCCCTGATGAGGAAGGTCCCGTCCCTCCTCCCCCTCAGCAGCTCCTCCGCCTCCTTCCGCCTCATACTGCCGACATACCAGCTACTCTCCTCCTGGTGGGGATCATCTGCCAGGGTGTACGGGCTAAGCCAAGAGGGGAAGGTGGGAGGGTTAGATATGTTAGAGAAGACACTGTGAAGCCTGCAGGAGTACAAAACAGAAGGCGCAGGAGCATTTGGGAAGCACAGACCCCCGCCAAGGCCGACCATCACATATGGCTGTGTACACTAAAAGAACTATTAGAAATATTTTAGGAACATGTCGATGGCAGTTACACAATTCCTGCTTAGTGACTGAATCAAGATGACTCGAGCAATCCTGGCGCAATCCCAAGAAACCCTATATATTCATACATTTTATCACAAATGTGCCTCCTCTTCTCAGAGAGCCTTGTCATATGTCTTTTAAAATTGATGAAAATGTCAATAAAAAATGCTGTGGATTGCTTTGCTCACATTAGGGTGGCCGGTTTATTGGAGATGAGTGATCATGTTTGGCGGGAGAAAGGTGGTGGTGGGGGTTGGTGTCATAAAATCCTTACTGAAAGTAACAAAACGGTTCCCAAGGATTGAAATTCACTCGATGAATCGCACCCGATGGCGTTTTTGGTCGGAATCATGGACAGACTTCGAAAAGAGATCAGAACATGAGTTGAACCCAAGAGAAACAAGCAGCCGGCTTTTGTTTGCGGTGTTTTTGAGCACAGCGACACACAGCTCACTGCTCAGCTGGACTGATTTTTATGCCTTTCGCTGCACATTAAACATTCAACTCCCTTAAGTGGCAAAATATATTCCTTGACATTCTATGTTTTAATTAAAAAATCATAATAATTAGTAGTCCAAATGAAGATACTCACTCTTCTTCTTCATTCCTGATACTGAGCCAGTCATTTACAGGGTTCTGCCGGGTTCCCTGCTGGGTGAGCCAGCTGAAACATGGATGAGAGAGTTGGTGCTCTTCCTCAGACTCGGCGTAACACAAAGTCAGTTCTCGCTTTGCACAAAAAGCTGAATGCCAAACAGCCACCATCATCTGCGTCATCTCTGTTAGACCTTCAGTTTCGCCCGCTTCAAATTTGCCGAGTGTTTTGCACGCCCAGCGACAGGTTCACGGTCAAGCTTTGCATAGTTGACACAGCTGTGGAATCATGGATGATAACAGCTGATTTCTTTTTTCTTTTTTTTTTATTTCTTTGTCTACAAGTCAGCTGTGTCATCGGTATGCAGCGGACTATTTTGAACTGAACATCTGCTGGGATTTCGTCTCGGATTCGCCTGCCGACGAGCAGAAGATTTGTCAGCACATCCCATTTGCAAAAGAACATTGGGCGGCGACGGGGTCATGCGGGGGGCTGATAATCATTTTTCATGATCTGCCTGCATCTTATGTGGTAATGAAAACGTTTCCCAATCCTCTTTTTGGAGCATTCTCTTAGCGTTTTTTTTTTTTTTTTTTTCCAGAAGATTTGGACTTACAGCAAATATTGATCTCTGATCCTCCTGAGCTGCACAAGGTCGGGCTTCAGGCAGTTCATTTTCCTGTCGACCTCCGTGTGAGCGAGCACCTTCGTCCTCAGCTCCTCCTCCAACTTCTTCTTGCTGTTGTGGATCTCCTCCACCCTCGACTGCAGCTCATCGGGGTTGTTTTGAATCCTGGGAAGAAAAGTACAAAAGTGAAATGAAATGCACAGAAAGATATCCTAACTGTAGAGGCGGTCGGTGTTTGAAAGCGTACTTGTCCGTCTCTGTGCTGCTGTCTAATGTGAGGAACATGTCGATGTATTCCTTGCTGTAGCGTTCCTGGGTTTCGCACTCCTCCTCGAAAATCCGAATGATCTCGCTGAAGGCCTCGATGGCCGTCCGTTTGGTCTGCAGTTCCTGCGAAGCAGAGAAAACTGTCTTCACGCTCATGTTCCGCGCTTCACGGCCACCGCTCAGAACTGCAAAAGGCGTTATTTTGCCAACAAAGAGCTACTAGAGGCCTTGCGTTAGAACAGGAAATGACAAAATATTTTAAGCCGGATAGGCAAAGAGAAGTGTCTCAGGTGCACCTGTGACGTTTGGTTAAACTCTTCACACAGACGGTCGTATTCCTTGTTCTTCTCTGCATATTGATCTTGAAATATCCTCAGCTGCTCTCTAATTGCATCAATGTCGACCTCCATCTCAACCTGCTGCACAAGCAAGAATGCAGAAAGTGAGAACGTTAACAAGGCTGTGACCTCATCTAAACTAGCACTGCAGGAGTTTTTGGACTGTAGTATTTACAAATTCATTTTCACTTAACATTTGATCAGCCAGTATTTAGTCGATGTAAAGTACAGTTAGTGCAACAGCAGCGACAACAAATATTTAATAACTGCTGAACTTCATATAGATTAGCTTTTTTTTGACAATTTGATTGTTAGGCAAAGTGCTTTTATCAAACAATATTTAATGTCTGGGGAAAGTGAAGTATTATAAAAGCTTCTGTTTTGTTAACTGTCTAGAAACTCAGGATGCACATACTGATCAGCCACAACATTAAAACCACTACATGTTTTCCAGAGAATGTTATACATCAGTCCTGCAATAAATTCTGCCTTCAGGGGGAGTTTTTTGTTTATGTCAACATAAAGGTCCTCTTGAGTGGGGAGTGTATTACAAAATATACTGTGTTATATTTTACAGCAAATATGTAGCAGTTTTCATTTATGGCTGGTCTGAACAGGCACGGAAATACAAAAGTGTGGATCATACCCGGCCTAACTCATGAACCATGCCATCTTTAAGTTTTACAGCTGATCATCCTCATTGATGGCTGACTTTAAATCACTGAAAATCATTGGTGACAACGTCTCCTCCTTCCTGAATGTGTAGCATGTAAGAAAGCACAGCCGGCACACCCACCTGCTGGTATCTGGAGATGGGGTAGAGTAACCGTGTATCCAATTTAGAGTTGTACTGGGCCAGTGACTTGTTCTGGTAGTACTGGATAAGGTCCACCACAGAGGGGAAGGCCAGCGGCTCGGAGAAACCGTACCTCCCTCCGTGATGATAGATCTTTATCAGTCTGTTAGAGCCATCTTTTCTGCAAAGATTGAAATATAACTGTCGCACAAAGCTGCCTAAAATGCACTCGGCCGAGGCAAGTGGGTGAACAAATGCACCCCATCTCTCTTCTGAACCCCTCTCCCCTCACCCACATCTCACAGGACAGCAGCAATGCAGGGATACAAACACAACAATGGAAATCCCCCAATTATGGTACTACGAGTGGTTTAGTGTGATGATGTATCACATAAGCATACGCTCAGCTCCCTCTGCATTTTGAAAGAAGTCTCTGGTAATGTAAAGTCTTCCCCCGCCCCCTTCAGAAAGCCAGGGAGGTCTCGAGGATGGCGTTACCAAACGTGTCACACCTCTCAAGACAGAAGGTACTGTGTCATTCATGAAAATATAAGAGGTTTTTGCAATCAAGGTTTGATTTGTAGTTAAATGTTAACGTCAAAGAAAGCGCGAGCTGCCACACAGATGGTGTTGGTGCAGCACTGACAAAAGCTGGGGCCCATCTGTTATGATTACTGGACATACCATAGAGGGGACATATCGTGTTTTCGACTGCTGGACTCTTGGCCAAAGTCTAATCATCAAAGTGGTTTATTTGAAAACTCGTCTGTCTTGATTCAACTAAAATTAGCCTGGACCAGGAAATATATAATGTTACATTCTGAATCCAGTTAGACTAAATTAAGACATTGGAACCAGAAAACTTGTTAGGCCTTGAAACCAGGAAATAACTGACACGTGGCTACATCCCTTTACTTTTAGATGAATAAAGCTTCCCCTCAAAATAAACTTTTTTTATATTCAATTCATGCTACCATTCTACTTAACCACAGTTAAAAGTAATGTATGAAAACTGTTCTATTTGCACACTCCTGCCATAGAAATGTGTTTTTCACAACACATAAGACTTAAAAAAAAACAAAGGTTACCGCAGTGTGAGAGTATATTCCCCTTTAACTCTGCTGGAAGCATCTCGGACCAGGAAGGTGCCATCAGGAGTGTTTCTCATCATCTCGTTCACTTCGTCTCTGGCCAAACACAAAATATTGAAGATTTCCCTCAGTTGACGAGGGAACAGAAGCAAAACTTGAAACATTTTATGATTCTGAAGACTCTCTCAGTTTATTACTCTGCAGTCAAAGCCTAGCACGTTTTACCTGGACATGGACAACTAAATATTTGTGACCAAAAAGATTGAATTGTTTCTTGTTTTTCTAAACTCAAGGGTGGAAAACCATTTAAAGGGAATAGTTAAAGGGGCGGCTTGGTTTGTTGCAGACGGCTGATTGTGTCATCAAAATATCACCATATGAAATCGCTCAGTACCTCGAGATGTTGCCCCAGTACCACTCCACATCAGACAAGCGGTTACGATCAGCGCCAGAGTCACATGCTGCCATTGCTTTGGTTGTGTTGTTGGTGGGTTGAAGCTCTGACCACAGAGGTAATGAAATAAAACAGACGTGGGATTATCAAAGAGAAGACGGATCTACATAAGTTCTAGTCTGCACTTGTGTTTTAGTCTGTTATGGCTGGCGAGCATTCTTTTACACAAGTCATCACTCTTGTTCACAAAAAAAACAAAACAAAACGTTAGCACTGAGACAGAGATAATCATTTTCATCCTTTTATCCTGATTTGACTTTGTTTCGAGTCACCTTACACCGACTGGGGGGGAAAAAATCTGATCATCTTCCAATAATCTCTCAAAGAAGCTTATCTCTGGGTTTAAAGTTTAGATTTTAAAAAAAAACTACAAAACACCAAAACCGTTTACCACAAAGAACCTGGAGGACGCTGCCACTGGTTAGGAGAACAGATTTTACTTCTAATGATTATGTTGTTGCACATGCACATAAACCTTTTTATCCTAAGGAAACCTGTTATCGTGTGCCACAAAGGATCTGTACCTTCTTCCTTGACGCAGTCAGTTTTCAAGGCTGGAAACACACCGTCATTATCAGTGGAGTAGGAACGGTCCTGCAGGAATCCTGTCAGAGCGTGAGTCTGAGCCTCGCTGTCGTTTTGGCCCATCGCCGGCTCCAAAAGCCCTGCAACATCAACTGCAGAACGAGCCAGCGTCACCCAACATGTCTGCTCAGACCAGCCCGTGCAGCTATCTGCGCTTTATGTGCGTTATGCATATGCTGCTGGCCTGCTGACAGGGACTCCGGAGAGAGCGATATCGTTGTGTTGCGAAGTCTTGCACCATGTGGGAGACTCTGTCCAGACTAGTCTGCTGACAGGTGACACTGTCTGCCTGCCTAAAATACCAGAACTGGCACTCCCCAACGCTGGAGCACACACAGCCAGAGTCAGTGTTGCTGAGTGCTCAGCCTCGCCTTGCCTCGCCTTGTCTCGCCCAACAAACAACAGCTGTCTGCAGCGAGATGCCATGTGGGCCTGTAGGACTGGAGCCGATGTACCTGTTTGTTTATTGTCCATTTGTGTGTGTGTGTGAGTGTGTGTGTTAATGTGGCATCGGGGGAAGTGGTGAAAGGTGAGAACCTGCCCGTCAGGCATTTCCTAAAAGCATTGCATTTATGTGTGACATGTTTACATCTCTACCAACATGTCGTGTGCACACATGCGGCTGCACGTGTGGGCAGAGCGAGATATGCTGTTGATATGCTGCAGTTGATGTAAATCATCCCTTCAACACTTGTGATGGCATGCACGGAGATGCATTCAGTTGCTGTTGCACACAGCGCTCTATGTAGGAGGAATAACACATATGCCGTGTAAAATTAGACCATGAACTCATTAAAGGGAAATTTCACCCTTGGAAAGATGATCTTGTCATGAAACTAGGGCAGATATGCAGTAGAGAATATTAGATATTTTAAAATTACTGCTATATGATCAAGAAAACTTAAAAAAAGGGGGCTCTGGCATTGCTATTTGCCCAAAAAATCCTACAATACTCTTTATGAACTGGGCTCCCTTGTCTTCCAAGGACACACCCATATTGTAGTGATGCAAATCTGGTTGAGAATTGGCAAAAAAAGAAAAAAGAAAAAAAGAAAAGTTCAAAAAAGTTTTCCACTACCCCAGTGAAGTTCTGTTAAAACTTGCCCTGATATTCTACGTAATCCTTAAGGGGTGTCAAGGTGAGACGCTCAACTCACTAAGCTCAAAAAACACTGGGTTTGTGAAAATGTGTAAAAATCCCTCTGACTTCGGGACATCACAATGTGTTTGGCAGACTTTTCTCTTTTTTTTTTTTTACTGTGGACTAAGTAAAGAGGATGCTTCTCATTAAGAGTTCACTGAGTTCGCTATATTTTTGAGATTTGTTTCTCCATATGGACCGCTGACATCACCGTTAAGCACAGAAGTGTCAGCATAAAAAATAGAAACGCTTCATTGGCAAGACTTTCTCATTTGATCTTTTTATGATTACGTTTAGCAAAATGTTTCTGCCTGAGGGCCATTTTAACAGTTTCCACATTAATAGCAGGCAGCAATCCCCATTTGACGTGGGGGGGGAAAGATTTCCCCAAAATGTCCAATGTGAATTGGTCTTAAAGGTCAGTATTGATGTTGTGTGAATAAGTTAAATGTCCCTGTAAAAACTGGATGAAATTTAGAAAATCTAAGAAACTTGGAGCTACTCCATGTCAGTGCAGCACAAAGCATTTTCTGTGATTCAGTTCTGTGTCGCCCTTTGCGCACTTTAAGTCCCAAGTTCTAGTTTTCCTATTTTTCATCTGTTTCCTGCAAATCTCATTTTCTTTATTAGTTGTTTTGTGTCTTTAAAGAAGCTCAGTGACTCACTGTGGTGTCAATGGCAGTCAAAGGGGAACTGACGGGATTCTATAAAGGGCTATATTTAGCTTCATGCCAGCATTTGCAGCTCTTGTAACATTAAGTTTTCTCCTTTTGTCTTTTATGCACAGGCTTGTGCCTCTTGGACTCTGAGAAAAGAGTTAAGGGTCGGAATCTGTGGCTTTTGGTTCAAGTTGTTTCCTGTTATTTGATTTGTATTATTACTTTCACGAGTGCCCTGCTGGGTTATTAATAACATTCCGTCTCCAACAAACTGTCTCTGCTGAATCGTCGGAAACTCATCATTATCCAGAATTATCAACGGGCACATGGTTGTTGAAGTGAAACAGTCCAGTGGACCAGCAGGGTTGGCTAAAGTATTGTTGCACTGTCATGTTCGATTGAGGTTTTTGTTTTTTGTTTTTTAAGATCAGGTAGAACGCATTCACAAATTACCTTAAGCTCATTGCAAAATCACTACATGCAAAATGTGCATTAGCTTTTTCCTTTTTGAAGACAAATTGCAGCATGCACTAAGCAGCAAGGAGGAGTTTCTGCATTGTTTCAATTCATGTTAGAACTTTAACTAGATCGCTTTTTTTTCATGCACATTCATTTTATTTCAAGCTCTCCCCGCCAGTCCGCCAACATGTTATGTGAAGCATGAACTCAAGATCCACAAAATAGCTCTTTCCGCTGTGCGACTCCGTTGCGTTTGCTTGATTACATTTATCCGTAATTGCAGTATTGATGTTGAGAGAGTCATATAGTTGAGGACCATGATCCAATGGAGCAACAGCCTCTCGCGGCCTGCACATCTCATGCAATATTTCTCGTGTCAACTTGCCCTAGTTTATACAGGTAACACGGCAACACAGATATAAAGGGCATGAAAAAGAAATCAGCAGCAACCAAGCTGGTTTGACTCTGACTTAGCACAGAACTTAGTTAAATGCCGACTGCATTTTATATTCAAAGCTGCCGGATCTGATTAGGGAAAGAGGGCTATTGTGTGGGGGAAAGAAGAAAAAAAAACACAACACTGCAGATAGCATCTTCATTTTTACCTTGATCTGCTGGTGATGGCTCGGGCTTCGTAGCCATGGATGTGTCTGTCCGCAGTTGTGATTGGTTGAGCAAGGATGACATCATCAGAAAACACGCAGGACGGGGCTCAGGATTATCCCCCATACAGTTGGTGTTCTCATCTATGAGATGGAGGGACGCGAGCGATGACGTCGGAAAATCAGCTGGCTGCCGCTCGTCCTCCTCGCAGAGCCGGAATTCCTCCTCTGCCATTTGCACAACAAAGACCGAATAGTCCAGCGAGGGTTTTATTGATGTGGTGAAGCAGCAGGATGCTCGGAGCCGCGGTGCTGTTTATCACATACTATCAGCTTACAGTTACACTCATGGCTGAGGGTAGAGAGGGTGACGGTGCAGATTTCATGGCTGCCATTTGTTGCGGAGGTAGGGCTCGTTCCTCAGCCTGAATCCCCGGGTGAACCACATCCTGGAGCAGTGCGATGACATTTCCAGTAGATCTGCGCGCTCTCTCCGTCCCCGAGTTTTCTTTATTCAAATGCTGCTCTGTCTCACAGTCGTTCGCTCCGAGGGGTCCATGCTCAGACCCACCCAGAACAGCCACACATGGTTATTGAGCAGCTGGATGGCTTAGTGACTGGATCGTTGACTCCTTGACACTAGTTGTTGAGCCGTAAAGCCGCGGCTGAGCGACTGACTGAGCTGCCTGATTCCTCCTCAAGGATTCGTGCTTCACCTCATCAGAAAACCTAAAACAGAAACGGTACAGAGCGTGAGTCCTGTAGAACAACAGGGTGAGCAGCGTTATTTAACACGGCGTTCTCGGCGAAAACCATTTTTGTCACTCTCAGTGTGTGAGACTTGATATGTAATTTGTAAATGGCCCATATTACTGGAATTTAGGGTCAAAGAAAATAAACCTTTTGCATTGTTAATATAATCTCTTTAAGAAGCGGCTTGCTCCTCCATATTAATGTTTTTACCAGGCGTGTTATGATACTATATTGCAGTTTATCATAAAGATAAAACCAGCATTATTTTTTTGTTCACCACTGAAACACTGAGCAGCAATGTTGTTTAGCAGCTGTGATACAATGTCAAAATCATAATATTGTCTCAGCGATGCTCAGCGGGATGGTGAGGTGATGAGTCGCTGGTTCAGAGACGCCTGGATGCAGAAGCTGAATGTGTCCAACACAAAACCAGAAATAATGAATCAGAAGAAAAAGTGAGGAAAATGAATGGGTGCATATAAATATTGCCATCTCCACATCAGTCACGTTTCACGAGGACAAAAAAATAGGACATGTCTTAAGATTAGAGGGGGTATCACCAATGGTATGATCACAGAATATCACTATCCTGAAGTCACAATATGGTGATAATACGATTTTGCAATATGCTGAGTACTGCAATAACATATTGCAATTTATTCCTCTTATCTACCAAAAGAGATCCTAGACAATATCTGGTTTATCTAATGAGATAAGGTTTTCTGTCTGTTCATCTCACTTTCAATACATTTGTTTGCACCAAATGGGATTTTCAAGCAGACAGACTGACCAACGTTATCATGAAAAGCCGTCATAAATATTGCTTTAAATAGTAAAAGAATGATACTTAATGTACATGTGTTGATACAATATCATCTCAAAAACTAGAAAAAACGCCTAATTGATTTTTCCTCCCCCACCTCTATTTAAGCAGATAAATGGTAAGCTTAACTTTCAATGTTGCCCCAGCAGCTCAACGTTACATCCGAAAGAGTCTTTTGATAATTCTGGAATTTCATGAGGTCGCTTATGGGGAAGTCTGGATAATCAGTCTTACATAAGTGCTCAATGTTTTATTATGAAACCCATCGTATGGTAAAGAATTCAGTGGAAGGCAGCTAAATCCTCTTCCTCTCCCAAATGACTCTTTATAATGTGTTTCGAACGTAGGATGGGGGCGCGTTTTGTTGGTATGTAAGAAAAATGGCTGTATTTGTATTTTAATCCCAATTTATGTAACTGGAGCACTGATTTGTTTGGTGTGTTTGGGTTGGGGTTTTGGTTTTTTGGTTTGTTTTTTGTTTTTTTTGCCCCAAAAACGATCTGGTCAAATCTCAGTAGAATCATGAGGTCATCGCTGCTGCATCAGTCAACTGCAACCAAAATCCAAAACAAAATCACAGTACACATACATTCACACACACACACCTAATTTAATTCCACTTAAAATGATTTTCCGATTTTGTTTCGACATCTGGACAGTTGGTGATTTTCAAAGGTATTAAAAGAAATTATCACAGATTATATGACAACTCGGATTTACTTACAATGTGTCTGTTATTAAACAGATTACTCAGAATGTGGTCTCTTTCTGTAACGGAAGTCTTCACCACAACCTAAACTGACTACTGTGATGCGACATAACGGGACGTCAAAGCGTTGAAAATGGCTCCGGCGATTTTGAATATGTCCGATGGTACGCGGCCATTAAGCCCAGCTTCGGATGAAGTCTTGCGATCTCAAGCCTGTTTCGATACTTTCGTCCTAAAACAACTTAAAGGACGCTTCGGTCTGTACGTTTCACAGTATTAGTCTTTTTTGGTTTCAATATTCTCAACGGTGCTAATTTTGTTTGCTGCTGCAAAAACAGCAAATGTGCTTTTCCAAAAAAAAAAAAAAAAAAAAAAAATTTGGGAAAACGACCTTATCGAAATGAAGGATATCGTGTTTGTGCTCGGTTTATGCGTTACAATCGTATCAGTGGATCCATCAGCACAAGTGAGAATGCAAAGTTAGAATAGGCCTAATAGCAGTCTCCCGTCGTATGTCCCGTTTCAAAGCAACGCTGTTGAAAATGTCGCATACTTCCACTGATTCAAGGGCAGTTGACGTTGTTTTGGTTGTCGTTTGGTTGGTTGCTCATGAATATATGGCTGTGGTCTTTCTATGAATCAGCGCTGCGTTCCAAAAGCAGGACGGTTGACATTCGCCATATTCGCGTGACGCCTTCAAGCCTTCCATCGTCCCGCACCTAAGCTCGCAACGACGGTGAGGGATGGAAGCCGAACATGCACAGAACTTTCAAAATGGCAACTTCTGTTCCCGATAACATCCAGACAGGCTGAAGAAGGGGGGGGAAAAAAAAAAAAAAGACACATCACTGGGAAAACCCAGCAGCACGGGACAACGCGCACCTACCTGGGCCGAGAGAGGGGACCGGGCGGCAGAAGAAGCCAACGTTTCATCACCATCCATGAAGCGGCAAAGAGACGTGGCTGGACGCACACGTGGCTCCGTTCAAACCAACCACCGGCCTCAGTCCTCACGCCATCTTATGTCCCTCCACCCCCCAACTCCCCCACCCCCCACTCATCCTATCCTGTGCCACCTCTTCTCCCATGTCCTCCATCTTTAAAAATCCTCTCCTCTTGGTTGTTATCCGTCCCCGCTGAGTGCCACTTTTTTTTTTTTTTTTCCCACGATGCCATTCCTCTGGGTGCTTCTTCTCCATTGATAATCTCACATCTCCGTGGAAGTCGAGCCTTTCCCAAGCCATTGCCCACTTTTGTTATTACTTTAACATGCCCTTGCACAGGAAAAAAAAAAATCAATTTATTTCTGCACATAAAATGTGTAGAAATATATATAAATGTGAAAAAAATTCTTAAAGAAAAAGAAAATCTAAATAGGTGTAGTGTGTGTGTGGCAGGTAGAGAAAAGGCAAAGGTAAAAGCAGCACTGGTCTTCACACCGTAACTCTTTTTCACAGTTTGAGAGCACTCCGTGGATGCACAGTGGGGGGACACGAGCATGAGAGTGAGTCTGTGGGAAAAAAAAAAAAAACCCTCATATATAAATAAATAAAGGGAGGATGCCACTGTTGCTATACAGAGCGAGGGGCTTAATGGTCTCCTGAAATCCTATTGGCCAGGCTGTTGCCATGTGCTCTGGAATCAGCAGAGATGCTGCTAACAAATCAAGGAAATGTTCTAATATTAGACTGTATGTATCTAGGCAGTGGGAGCCCCTGACCCCTCAACTCCGCCAGCGTTACGTTCCACTTCACAGATCAGCATAATGAAAGAAGTGGTGTGGAAGTAAGTGGTTAAAAAAACTGTTACGACACCATAGACAAAAGAGCAAACGCAGCCTCCCCCCCGCACCACCACTTTACCTCTCAAGATAGACGAACTGATGCATCTGTTCTTTGTACAGCTGCTATTTATGACACGCATATGCATACATTTTAAAGTAGTTTTTCTGAAAGCTGTTTAAAAAAAACAACAAAAAAAATGCAGTTTCCCCTCCACGAATGTTTCTGTTGGTCCCGTTGTTAGGAACTAGGTCTCTGCAGGAAAGATTACACAAATGATGTACGCAGCACCCTGAATTTGTTAAATTTTGTATGGACAATGTTTTGTTATTATTATCATTATTGTTATTATTGCTATTATTGTTGTTGTTATTATTGTTGTTAGTATTGTTTTGTTGTTATTATTGTTATTATTATCATTATCATAATTATAATCATCATTATTGTTATCCTTACTATTATCGCACAATGTGTAATTCTCTGTCCTCATTTCTAATCGATAGATCCTCCATGTGTACAAAGTAATTTCCTACTTTGAAACAAATATGGACAATTTTTTTTCCTTTTGTATTCTGGTAATTACTCGTGTTCTGTGAGGATGATCTGGTTCTGGTGTCAGGTGTCTGGCTGCAGTGCCGGGCTTCCACAGCTGTGGAGGTAAATGCTCCCAGTGGGGTCCTGACTTTTATGTGAAATCACGCGTTTCTTGAAATCCACTTAGCATACTTGTAAATGAATATTACATGTTCATCTGATGTGGAGGTGGAGCTTTTCAGGGTTTACTGCCTGTATAGCTGCAGACAAGACTCTGCAGATTTTGGAGCGCTGCACTCATACTGTACTCTCGTGTTTATCAGCACGAGAGTAATCACATGTCAAGCAGAGATACATGTGTGGAGTGATTTAAAGTGGAGGATAACATTGCTAATGCACTTAGAGGCTATATGTTATGAGGTTATGGCAGAGCTGAGTTCACGAGTACACCCCGTTTTGTATTTTGAAAAATGCATGTTGCAATCTCAATTGCAATCTTCTCACGCGTTTTGCGGTGGCGTGTTGTTTTGTGGTGGGTTCCACTGAGATATCTGTAATATGTTAAAGTAGAAACTGACAACTTTCTTTCCACAAGTGCCTCCAGGTAATTATTGCTCTCTTTGGAGAAGCACTGGCATCCGCAATACACTCTTTTTCCGTGCCGTGGGAAAGGGGCATATTAGCGGGCAGGTGGAGGAAGGGCGACTGAACAAAAATAATGATTATGGTATATTTTGGTCGGCATCCACACGTCATCCGGAAATACGTGCAACCGGGCAGAGGTATACAGCGTTCCCTCCTGAGAGCCCCTCGAGCTCGAGCCCTTCTTCACTCTCCCTCTTTGCCTCCTTTTGCTCCACCGTCTGCCGTTTCTGTCAATGAAGCTACAAAGCTGACCTCCTCCTTGTTTTGGTTGTAAATACAAAAACTTAATTTTCCCTAGAAAAATCCAGTCTGGTTTCAGAGAGAATGGCAGAGTAAATGCAAGTTTTACAGGGGAACCAAAATTAGCATGATTGATGTCATTTTGTTATAGCCACCGGACTCTGGTCTGGTCAGGTTTCAATTCATAATTTTTCGTTTTAGAAGCTTAAAAGTCACATTGATGCAGGTTATGTTATGTCACATTCAAACTATGATCCACTGTTAAAGCAGTCAGTCAGTTAGATTTATTGATACCGATATAAAAAGGGCATACATCACCATCCGGAATAACTAAAGCACAATTTGAATCTAAAAAATAAAGAAAAGCATAGGGGAGGTTCTTGTTTAGAGTCTGCATTTGCATTACAGTTCACAACAGAAGCAGGTGATTATTCAGCTCTGCTGTGCACAATTCGATTTTTTGTTAGTGAGAGACATTACCTGTATTTGATATTCAAACAAGACAAAATATGTAAATTAATACAAAAAGGTCAGGGAAGCCAACCCCAATAGAAACAGGTATTCATGGAAAATAAAACTGTCAAAGTCAAATGTGGCAGTAAAATATGATGCATATATTAAACAAAGGTTTTCCTCAGCCTGCTATTGTAGGGAGCGACTCATTTCTTCAGCGTGAGGGCCAGGAACTCCTTCCTGGTCTTTGAATCGTCCTGAAATTTTCCCAACATGACACTCGTAACCGTGCTGGCGTTCATCTTCTGCACGCCTCTCATCACCATGCACATGTGGCTGAAATGCACAGGCAACATGGTTCGTGGTCATGAAGCCCCCAGAATTCAACTTCACAAACCACAATCTTTGTAGCCAGGGTACAGTTAAATACACACACACACACACACACACACACACACACACACACACACACACACAATTACAGCATGTAGAACC
>CAAKHG010015952.1:5793-17892 GCA_901007715.1 Dactylopterus volitans | reverse complement strand
AAAGCAGAGATCCGTATTTTTGTGTCCAAAACTGTTGCAGGTTTAAAAAAAAACCCAAAAAACGCTGTGTGAATCATGTCCTTCAATTAGAATTTTAAGGTTTTATGTGTATTTAGCGTCCACCAAAAGATGCTTTCAAACGCTCAGTGACGCCATGCACACAAACGCCATCGTCCAAAATGGCGGCCGATAAACTGGTTCACTCTGTCCACGTACTTGAGTTCAGAATAGTGAATGGTGGTGATTGTGTGCAAAATGCCTGAAAGAGTCGATTGTGCCTCAGGCGGGGAGCTTCTTGGTAACGCCACTCATACATCCATTGGCCTTGGTTGGGGACGGCGCTCGCAGTTGCGCACGTGCAATGAATCACAGCAGGCCCAGCCATTGTTGTCTCGTACTGCGAAGTTTTGGCAACGGAATGATAAAATGCATCTGACCCAAAGTCAAAGGCTTATACTTTATTGACATGACGGATTCTCGACAACAGGATCCCGCTTCCGCCGTCATGGAGGAAGTTTGAATCACTTAACCCAGAGCAAGAAGGTGTGCTTGCCATAGTTGCACGAGAGCAACTGTCGACTTTAAAACTGGGGCTGTGGACATTTCCTCATGTGGCCGCTTTATAATGGCCGAGGGTGCGTTTTAATTATGCACCCTTAGCCTATGCAGCTTCAAAAATATGTGCACATTTCTGTTTTTACATAAGCATCAGCGTCTCTTTATGCTTATCAAATATATGGCAGTGAAGCGTTGAAAAACTTGAGACTTTGTGTGGTGATGCAACTTAAAACACTGTCAAGGGCAAACAGGTTATCGTGAGATGATTTGACACAAAAAAAAATAGAACTAAATGTTGGATTATCTTTTTAAAAAAAAAAAGCTCAAAAATGTTAGATTATTTTCCTACTGGCATGAACTAAAACCAGCAACTGATCCCAGTCTAAAACCGAACAGCAGTGAGTTTTACGCCATTTGTACTCGTGCGTAAGCTACCGGTGTTTCTCCCAAATAAAAGCTTACTTTTGTCTCTGTGAGGAAGATCAGGTAAGACTGAGACTCCAAGCGATGCATCATCTAGATTCCCTCCTCTCATCACTCCCTCAGATACTCCAACCTGATCCTGAACCTGTTCTCGCTCATGGTGGATGCCAATATTCCCGACATCGCCCTGGAGCCGGACAAAACTGTTAAGAAGGTGCGATTGTTGACGTCCCGGTGAAACACTTTCATCAGAGAAATTATAAATCCCGTACATTAATATGCACCTTCTTTGTGCATACATCTGCTTGCAGCATTACAGTGTGTTCTCAGCCGTGTATTAAAGTCTAAATATACGTAAAACTGTAATTGATTATAAAATTAGCTGCCTAAAATTTCTCTCTAAATTACGGTCACCGTCGTAACACAGTGTGAAATAAGATCTGTTGATTACCTCATTTCCAGTTGTCCAGTGCAACAACGCGTGGCGTTTGAGTGACACAACGCTCATTATTTCGCTTGCAGGTGCAGGACAAGTTCAGATTGGACCTGTCAGACGAGGAGGCCGTCCATTACATGCAGAGTCTGATCGATGAGAGCGTGGGCGCTCTGTTTGCCGCTGTGGTCGAGCAGATCCACAAGTTTGCTCAGGTAAGCGGGCACACCCGCGTCCCCACGCTGGACCATGGTCGGTCCATAAAGGCGGCTTCGGGTATGTTTGGCCGACGTGAAGGCCAGCTGAATACGAAGGAGAGCCGCCATCGTTCGCCGTGACTGCAGTTCTGACGGTCGCCAAACAGATAAGGGCCAAGTTAACCCAACTGTATTTGTCGTGATGTGGTTAATGTGTTGATTTTGTTGCTGACGGCCTCGCTCCGCACTAACGTCTCTGCTGAAAACCACCCGGAGACGCTGCTCTGTCTGATGGACGTTTGATAATAGATTAATGGTGCAGTATTGACAGTTTTTCAAGCCAAAGTAGCACAAATGCCAATATTTGCTGGCTGTTTGTTTTGGCTTTGATTAAAAGTGAATTAATTCTAGCTTGTTTTTCGAAGTGTTTGCCAGACAAAACAAGCATTACACAGTAAATAAATCAGCCAGGTCCCAGATGCATCTGGGATTAAAAAGTATCCGAATGTATTTTAAAACAGTATACGTTACGCCCTCATAACAATTTATAAAACACAGTGAAGTGAAACATGCCACACATGTTGGGCAGAGAAGTTCATTCTACTATGACGTCTCTCCTCAGTACTGGCGGAGATGAGCGGACCAGAGAGGATGCTGGGACGAGGCCGAACTGGAGCAACAGACACACACAACTTCTGCAGCAGGGGTCACACGAGTGTTCAGCTCTTACCTGACTGGTGCGCGCGTGTGTGTGTGTGTGTGTGTGTGTGTGTGTGTGCGTGCGCGTGCCTGCGTGCTTGCTTGCGTGCGCGTGTGTGAGAAGGTAAAAGAAAGAAACCCAACGACACTGTTTAAAATAGGCCAAGAATGCACTGCCAACCTTTACTGCAATATGGCGAAACAAGGACACGGATGTCTTTTGTTTGCTTATGTATATATCATGTATACTACTAATTATTGAATGGATGAATGACACGTATGGCCAAATAAAAGATTGTTGATACAAGGAAATGGACCGGCCATGTTTTTTTTGTTTTGTTTTTTTTTCAAAGCAGTGTGTATTTTTCACCATTTTTAGCCCAAAAAAAGCGCTGCTATGCAGTGTTTATGCCGCACGAGGCGTTACTTAATTGAGCATTGCTGACCATCTGTGGATGTTCAGTCCACGTTGGGGGTAGGAACTGGAAGCCCAGCGGCTCGGTGAGTCATCGAGCAAGTGACTAAGCATTTCCTGCCAGACGCTGAAAGAGCCAATTCATGTGATTTAAGCACCGACTATACATCTCTCAGAGACCCTATTTCTCCTGTGCATGCAAGTATGAGTTGTAAGTTTTGTTTTGTTTTTTTCTTTTCTGAAACATGCGTCTTTTAACTGTACATTCCTGTTTTTTTTTTCAATTATAGGTTGATTTCGGTGTCAAATCAGCCTGCAGCTTGGTAGGACCTTTCAATAAAAGGGATTTTAGCGGGACGCGTGGCAGTCATAGTGGAAAAGCAAAAAAATAAAACAGTGCAGAGGGGAGACGGTTCTGAACTGATCTGACACTCAAGCTTCCTAAATCGCATTTTTAGATGGTGTTTTTGCACAGAATGAAGAATCCCCTCATGCAACATGCAGTTTATGACCGTTAGAGCTTCGCTCCAGGCGGCCTTGAAAGTGTGAAACTACCCTTTTATTAAATAGTTATAGGGAATTTTCTTTCAAAGGCCATCATAGTAGTTAATGGTCTTATAAAGAGAGGACGTGATGGTTTCAAATCAGAATTTAACGTGGATATTTTTAAGAAAAATTAAAACATTTAAATCAAACCAATTTTGTACTTATATATATATATATATATATACACACACACACACATAGAATTTTAAATGCCAAATTTAATCGAGATGGTAACAGGTTTGTTTGTTTTTTGATTTGGATTTATAACTGATAATAAACCAGGTGGATTCAGATAATTGGTAACATTCTGATGGGTAACGATTAAAACAGTAAATGTGATCACACAAGTAGACGATCCTTTTTTTGTTAATTCTTATCATTTCTAGTTTTGTGTAAAACATTTTAATACACTCAGAGCATATGACAAATAATTATGTATCCATTTTGAATCCTCTTTGAATACACTCAGTCCATATTAATTATTCAAGTATGATTTTTTTTTTCTGTGATTGATCAATAAGACGATTAAATTTTTTTTATTCATAACTTAGTCGCATAGGCCCTGCTATGCTGAGCAACTTCCAAAGGAGACCTCTTTAATTTTCTTCCTCCCAAATCCAAGATATTTAATTTGATTTGAAAACGAAAAAAAAACACATTAAAAGTGATGCATGTTCAAAATTTTCGCTTGATAACACATTTGTTAAAATGGTCAGCAAACAATCTGTCTGGATCCGATTCGGTTTAGTCCCTTTTACTTATAATGATAAATCATCTGTATGGAAAAGCATGAAATTATAAGCTGTACTGATCAGCGATCCAATGAATTATATTAAGAATCGAGCATAACAAGAAAACTGAAGCTGGTTGAGAGTCATCGCAAATAGGAAAGCAAAAAACCCTCCTGGACGGCAGCTTGAGGGTTGTGTAGTCAGCTGCTCATTCGCACAAGCCAGCGTTTCGCTTCGTACATTCATCATCTCTCCACCGTGCTTATTAATAAAAGCCGTGTCACGGGCTTCTTTGTGGATCGTTGGATAACCTCCGCCGGCCCCTCTGTGGACTCTGGAAAAGATGGACGGGGAAACAAACAACGTTGGATGGCCAAACCCCCCGAAGGCTCCCCAATGTTGCGTAAAGAATGCAACACCAGCAAAACAGAAGGCAGAAAGTGAGATGTCAAGATGTTCCTGGTTTCCGCGCAGGAGGCAGGATGGGGTTTCAGTCACGGTTAAGAGGCAGCAGGCGTCCGACGGGGCAACTCTGAGTCAGAAAACATTTAGAGCGATGGACTGAAAAAACAAGCCTTTGTTATCACTTTGGAAAGGAGGAGGTGCCGGCTGCGCGTGGGGGGCCAGAAGATTCCCCCGCTCGTGTTTATGAAGCTCATGGTTTGGACCTGCCCGTTGAGTAGAACTGGACCTCGGCACACCGGGCAGCGTGGGGGAAGAACCGCAACCAGATTTAGACGTTTCACCGATTCAGGTTGACGTGCGCATGAGAAACGGCTCCTTCTGGACCCCTCGGATAAACCTTTTCCCCTCCATTGGCAATCCTCACTCACCGGGCGGCCCTCCGATCCCCCCTTCACGCTGTCCTGTGACTCACGCGACAGGCAGCCAGAGGAATGTGCTTGTATGTTTGAGACTGCAGCTTCACTCGCTGACAGAGTGACATGCTCGAGGTCAACTGGCTGACCCTGCATGGGGGGGGGGGGGGTGCGCGCTTGTCATATGCGCGCTTGATAGACTCAAAGTCCGAATCCCTGAGGAAGTGAGGAGCAAAAGTCAGAAAATCAGCAACGGGAAACTAGTTGACGCTCAATTCAACTCGACTGACTTTCATTATCAACGAATTCAGCGTCTATGCAGTAGCTTTAGCATATGTTAAAGAAAACATCAAGGTTTGGGCTAGAATGCTGTGCACGCGTTCACATTAACTGCGCGTTAGTCAGACTTTCACTTCTGCCTTGTGCCCGCGCGCAAACAGCATCGTCGACCCGACACGCCTGGGTGCTTCTTCTCTGCTATGATGAGCACCAGGGTTGAAATATGCATCATGGCATGCGAAAAGCGCCGTTTGCTATGGGCACCCGCTTGCTAATAGTGCCTGCTGATAAACATGTGGTCTATAAAAATGCAGGAAGAAGGTTCGAAAAACAAAACTACAAGCATTGTTCTGCCGTCATCCGAAACATATATTTGGCATTTCTGCGCTGCAGTCTTGCATTAATTATGGGACAAACACTGACTTGCCGGGCCTTAATTCAGCTAAGCAAAATGGGCAAAAACATTGGGAACACCTCTCGGCGTAACCCCCCACACAACTCAGCTGCACCACAAAACACAGCTTTCAAAACAACCATCGTTATTCGATACATTCGACACAGCTGAACATTATAATCCTCATGAGGGGACTATTTATTACAGGGCTGCATTATTATATTATACTGCATTAGTTTTTAATCTAAGTTACCCTGATGTAATGGCAAGTGAGTATAACACCAGTAAATACCAGTATTTGTGATGCAGCCCAGCGGATTTATGGATCTAGACCACCGCTCAACATTCTGCGCTTTGTTGAAAAAAATAAAAACTGCTGCAGGACAGTCTGACACAGCCGAGCTGCGCCCGCTCTCCCCGTTGCTTTGGATGCAAAGTCAAACGTTTGAGGTGGGCTTCAGCAGCTCCCGCCCGCAGAGGCATGCCAAGCAAGTACAGTTTCTATCTCAGCCATCATCACAAAGCACAGTTATATGTCAACATCTGCTCCTCAGGCCCTCTGACGTCCACCTTTACAGGGTTCTCAGTTTTGGTAGTATCAGGTAGTATCTTCACTAGTCCCTTCAGAGGAGCGAGAGGCGGGTGGGATGCCGATGCCAGAGTCCAGGTCTGGCTGCAGCTCCGTCCCTCCAGACATTCCTGGTGCACAGGTGGTCCAGCATCAAGGTCTGAACGTGGCTGGAGGGAAGGCTGGAGGAGGAGGACTAGATGGAGATGTGATCATCGATGAGTTCCAGGTGGATGTCGCAAGGGTCCACCGGGATCGGAGGCAGAGGAACCAAAGAGATGGGATCGGGAGCAGACACCTGAAGTGAAAAAACGAGGGAATACGTCAAAACATCACAAAAAAAATCTCTTTAATGTATTTAAAAAAAATAAAATAAGAAAGGGAAAAAAAATCATACTGGAGTTTTGGGTTGATTTTCGGCGGCTGGAGCAGCTTGTTTTGGTTTACGCAGAAACGCGGTGAGAAATGGAATGATGAGCAGGGAACACAGGCCCACTCCCAAACACAGCACGTGCAGCAGCCCTGCAAACACACACACGCACACACACACACACACACACACACACACACACACACACACACACACACACACACACACAAATTACCACTGTGTTAGATAACGAGACTGCAGAGTGAACAGCGCGGAACCCCAAGCGAGCGATATGGACTCTTGCAAGAGGTGGACTCGGTTCAGCTGCACCACAAAACTTCTTAAGAACGTTTATTTATGATTGAGGGGAAGCCTTTCAGAATGTCAATGCGGAGCTCATTTATTTTTGACTGGGAAATATTATCGTCGATATTTTTTGCATTAAGGGGAAAAAAAAAAATCAGGGCACCTCAAGTCATTACTGTGGGCCTCAAACCTGAAAAGCTTCCTCGCACCTGATTTGGAGGTGGTCTGGACACACTGAGATGCCGATTGCGGAGAGGCTGCCATGGAGAATGTTGGGAAGGAGAAATTGGCCACGGCGCAGTAGTTCTGACCCGGAGTCAAACCTGTGAACTCCACCACATCCTGAGACCAAACCGTGCGACTCTGCCGGACAAAACCAGAGAGCCAAATCTTAGAAAGGCCGATGCTTTCAGAACAAAGACAAAGGATTTGCCAAATGTATGCACAAAACAGCAAAACTGCTGGAGGGAGCGGATTAACTGCAGGGTTAAATTTGTGGTAGGGTTGATTTTTTTTATATTTGAAATGGCAAACAGAAACAAGCTCAGCATCATGTATGAAATATATGAGCAGATTTCTAATAGGATTTTTGGATTTAAAGGGGTGATCGGATTTATTATTGTGCCTGACAAACCATAAACCATCCAAGCATATTGAGACTTCAGGACAGCAAGTGACGTCTGCCGTCTTTCTCCAGGATGGTGACGCTCCACCTGCCTCTAAAACTAATAGCTATTAGTTGTTTATCCCTTTGAGATGTTAGCCTGTTTTTCCCCTCTGACCTCTCATTTTAACATATTCATATTTACTCATAAATCAATTATGCATCATCATTGTGTATCATTAATTCCTCATGTAGTTTAGAAAGTTTCAAAATGCATTTGGCGAAAATGCTCTAGCTGGGACAAATACAGTTCAGAAATGATTTGAACGTTAGCATTTGCACGGACTATAAATGAAGTGGACTGTATGGAAAAAGTGCATTCTGATAAATGGCCAGCAGGGGGCAAACCACCTGCAAAATGAAGCCCAACAGATCAGAGGAGAAATCTCCCCACTTCTCACCTGATTTATTACTTCTGTAAATATTCCACGTGGATAAGTTGTGATCTCCAATACAGGATGATGCTCAATTTGCAAGAAGTTGTCCCGTTTAGCCTTAAAACAGACATTAAATCTGGGGAAGCAGTATTTTGTGTCTGACAGGTTACGAACCACGGGCGTAAATAGAATGCACCGAATGGATTTGAACTGCGCTAGCAGGCAGCATCCAGGTGAAATCCCCATGGTAACTGAATGAAAACGTCTACAACGCACCAGAAAGTGCACATGACCCCTTTTTTTTTCTTTTTTTTTTATAAAGGACAACACAATCGGAGTTAGACAAAGCATGTTAGACCTGAGACTCGGAGCGATTGAGCTTTTTGTACAAAGTCACTGTGGTCCAAAGGTCTATCAGTTGAGAGACAGGGCAGCAGCCCTCCAGCGAGCACCTCCTGCCGGCGGCACAGGGGAACTGCACCGTCACCATCAGCTGGTCGTCCGTCACAGACACCGAGACGGACGGAGGGCTGAAGGCTGGCGGGGCAGAGGCAGGACAGGGAATCTGTTAATGACTCTGGAGCTCAGCGGTGGACACGCGTGCACGCCGGCAGGTAGCAGTTTCAGATCCTGCACCGCAGAGGGCAGAGAGCGAGCAGCTTGACATTCATCAGCGCCGTGATCCCCACCCCCAACCCCCCGCCCGATAAGCCTCCCTCCGACTAGACTGGAGAGCGTGCGGACTCTCGGCACCCTGGGCCGCAGGGTCTGACCTCTGCCCCGGCGCGCCGCGGAGCGCCGGCTCCTCGCCACTGACCGAAGTCGCTGTAGTCGAACTTGCGCGGCTTCATCCAGACGGTGGCGCCGGGGCCGGGCTGGACGCCCAGGCGGACCATGTTGTACAGCTTGAAGTCGGAGAAGGCCCGCGAGACGTCGCAGCTGCGGGACGAGACCCGGACGCACCACGACACGTCCTGCCAGGGGTCCCTGCGGGAGCAAGGGCCGGGGAGCTGAGGATGTGTGCGGGCGACGTTCGCGACAGGCGGACACACAAACGTACACCGTCAATAGAGAGCAGATGCGACGCATTAAATTCACTTATTTACTCATTCTACTTTATTCGTGCACACGGGGGAAGTTTTACCTCTCTATTTAAGGGGTGTGTGTCTTTACCCTCCATGTTAATTGGTGTCTATGTTTTCCAGCCTTGGGTTTGTTGGTTGATTTGATCGGTTTGTAAATGTGTCGCCCTCACGGCTCATTTGTTTCGGTCTGTTAGACGACTTCACATGTTTTGTCAGCATTAACTTTTCAGCGTTTTATGTTTTGTTGACCTCTTTTAAGGGCCCCAATAAACGCTTTGGGAAAATAAACCCCAACTTTTTAAAGTTTAAACCTGTGTTTTGGTTTTGTCAGCTGGAATAATCTCTTAACATTTAACTGCGGTCTGTTACACTGGCCTTAGCAGAGGACTTGTCTTTCTCGTAGAAAAGGTTCTTTGTGTCTGATTGTAATATATTTGGATAAAGGGATGATGTGCAGTATCCTGAATTATTTCATGATCTAACTAACTTCTGGTCTTCAGTTATGTCTTTGGAATTAAATGCAGTTTTAATTCTCCGTCTCAACCGTGATGAAATCTTACAGCGGCTGCTGCAGGCGTCTCTTATTGTCGTTTATCCGGCATTTCAAAATGTGTTTCATGCCTTCTGGGTGGCGAAAACTAATCGCCTCTTAGACATTAAAGGTGCTTTTAAGCTTTTAGAACTTTCACTGGTGTCATGTTGCCTCCCTTGAATGGAGATATTTAGAAGCCCTTTAGTGGCATCTAACACGGGCACACGTCCTGAAACAATAAATATACTGAGGGCAATAGGGCACTGTAGGAAATAGAATTAAAAAAAAAAAAAGGTTGCAAAAAAAACACACTAAGTGATTGCAACATAAAAAAAAAGCATATTGCATACACACACGCAGAGGGAGAGGGACTTACAAGGTGAGGAGGACTTACCCTTGCGTCTTCGTCTGCACGGTGTAGGTGGTATTAGGACTGGCATGGGGACAATCCCACCGCAGGAGGCAGCCTAAGTCCAGTGATTCCACCGCGGTGTGGCACACTATCCCAGTCGACCCTAAGACGTTCGCACGAAACCCGCGCACCAAAAATAGCGCCCTCGCTCAGATTCTCATTGACCGGTTAATTCCAACTGTCACAACTTCGCTATCACGTTAAAGCGTGGACGCACGCAGACAGACGCGGGCGACTGGCGGTGGACTCGCGCTCGCACGCACACACACACACACACACACACACGCAGACACGCATGCATACACGCAGCAGGCGGCTCGGGGGGAGAGAGAGAGAGAGAGAGGGAGAGCGCGGTAAAAGTGGCTCGAAGTTGATTTTTAATACTCACCGCGGACGAGCAGGGAGAGAGAGACGCACAGGCCCAGCAGCGCGCGCCCGCGCCTGCACGCGGCTACACCTGGCGTCTCCATGGCAACCGGGGCGCTCTCAGGATGGGCGAGCGGCGGCGGACGGAGCTCGGGCGCGCGCGGCGTCGAGGGGGACCGGGCCCATTGGGACGTGGCCCGTCGCGGGCAAACACACACACTCACACACACTCACACACACACACACGCGGGCCGGAGACCGAGCGGAGGCGCGCGTCCGAGGGCGACTGACCCAGAGACAGGCGGGAGGCGTGTGTGGAAGGGGTGGAGAGAAGGATCTAATTGAGGGCTGGCGATTTTGTGGGAGAGGATGGGGTGTAATCTGCTTAAAGAGGAGGATGAGAAAATTGAGAACAAGAACAAGGCGAAGAGCGAGATTATTTCGGGATGGGGCGCGGTGGAGCCTGAACGCCACACCTGCTACGGGAACGCGCGGCTAACCAAAACCGGCTAACTTCACCAAAACTGCGCCGGCTCTTCTTTTGTCTTCATTGAGTGGTAACAAGCGATATCTGCGCCGACAATTCGCATGAATATTTCGGACCTGTGCCGGTTTCGTTGAAGCAACTTCTGCCCTTTTCTCGCTGAAGTTATGCTAGGCTAGGCTAGCTTTAGCATTGCGTTCAGGAACATGCGGCATATTGGAGTTTTCACAGCTAAAGTAGAGCGAACCCAGGAAAACGTTCAAAACACTGCTGCGTCACTATTTATGTAGCAAAGCACTCACTGTATTCACAGTAAAATACGTATAACACAGTGAAATACTTTTTTTGAAAAAGTGCTAGTCAAAAATGGATTTTTAAAAGTGACTTAAGACAATGTGATGCCTTCACGGACAGGCCCAAACAGAAAAGAGCTAGTCACTCTTAGGTTAGTCCCGGCCATTGTTAGGTCAAATCTCAACTATCAGAGCACCTCAGGTTGCGTTTATATAAGCGGTTTATTCTGGAACATTAACCTTTTACAGGCCTTCATTTTAATCATTAAAATTGTAAAGTCAATTTAAAACTGGCCGATGCATTTCTCTCCTGATGGACCCGGTCTGGCTGTGGCATTTTAAAAATCAGCTGAAGTTTGAGGTTTTGTTTGGCAGTAATCTAACTGGGATGAAATCAATGCATGCGCTGTTTTATAAAAATTGTGGATGATTAAAATGACTTGAGTTTTGAGAGTGTGAGTTTGCACAGTTGGAAAAAAAACAAACATGCCAGAATTAATCTGCTGGTCACAGTTGAGGTGGTTATCAGAGATAACGCAGAGGTTTCTGTGAGAAATTATATTTGATTGAGAGGACCATGACAGGAATTAAAGAATAAGTTGTCTCTGCAAAAAAAATGTTTCAAAGAGGAATAAATATAAAATATATCCAAATGAAGAGGAAAAGATCACAAGAGAAATACAGGGTGGAGTGTGTGAGTGTTTAATCATTGAATATGCAAACCCCTCCCACCCAAAAAATAACCCAAAGAGAGAAAACATACAGATGAAGACACCATCACTGCATTCTATCTTTTTATTCAATGTCATCTTTAAATAATAAGAATCTGTACATCTCTTAAGCAGGTCTTTGACCATTCATTCCCAAAAGTAATAAAGATATCAATAGTTTCCTTAATAACAATAACAGTAATACAGTTGAAGTGCTTAACCAGGCAACCCAGAGGGCCAATGGAGATCATACAGCAACAAAAATAGTCAAAAGAACAGCGTACAGCACACACACTCTTACCCTCGCCTGACCCTCAAGCACACACATAAAGCCTCTCACGCTCAATCCACAGCTCTTTATAAACGCATCCACGCACGCACACACACACACACACACACACACACCAGGACTTGGGTGCCGAGCGGTCTTAACTCTGAG
>CAAKHG010015951.1:0-11008 GCA_901007715.1 Dactylopterus volitans | reverse complement strand
GACATGTTTGTCTTGAATGGACGGTCCGGTGCGTTCCCCCATAATTGTGTAATATTGTGTAACGTGTTACGTAACGTCTGATAATCACGGAGAGTTTAAGCGTCTGACCGACGGTGTTGGACCCGCGAGCGGATCCAACACCGTCCACCTCCCCGTTCCTACTTTTGTAAATTGATAGTTCAAAGTACATTTATGGCTCGTCGGTGGCCTGTTTTCTCATGATTCAGTGTTACTTCTGGATAAATATTATATTTAGCTGCTTTTCGTGTTTAAAAATGCTGGATTAGTTTCTTTTACTGCCTTTTTTTTCTTCTGGCGTTACGTTTGCGGGTCGTCTGAACGTCACATCTCAGGAACGTCTGGAGGGGCAGCCTTAAAATCTGCCTCACATTTCAACTCCAAGATGTACTGATCTGATTTTGGTGTGCAAAGGTGAGAGACCAAGGTCACTAAGTCCACAGAAGGTCAGAGTTTGGTGGTCAAAGGTCAAAGGTCACTGATATCACAAACCATGCTTTAAGGCAATCAGTGGTAATTATAGTGTGAAGTGATGACAATTTTTTTCTACTCTTAAAACATTTAATAAACTCAATTAAAAATCTTTACTACATAAAGTACGTTATTCACAGACATGGATGTTAGCTGCCACGTGATTGGTTCATGGGGGGATACTGCAGGAAGTGCTATTTTTTTAGTGTCTTTGCGATAAAAAGAGCGGATGTGTTGCATGCAAATACTGTCAATTTGAAGCTTATAATGAGCGTTAAGTTCGTCTTAACGTGACAAATGGTGTTATACGTCAGGCTCGTTAAGCACAAAGGCTCAGCCGATGAGTGTTTCGGAGGCACTGATTGGTGGATTGTGTGTGTGTGTGTGTGTGTGTTTTGTCCCCCGCAGGAGCAAGTCGTTCATGTTCTGCGGCCTGTACGCGGCGCTGGTGTTCGGCGGGCAGCACTTCATGAGGGAGCGGCCCAAGCTGAACCTGCGAGGCCCGCTGGTGCTGTGGTCCCTCAGCCTCGCCATCTTCAGGTGAGCCGTGATTGGACGGTCCAAAGTCACCCACGACTCGTCGGTTCAGTTGAGACGTTTTCTGGTTTTTGATCCGCTGATCTTTGAACAGAAGATAACAAACATCCGAGGTTGACGTGGCAGCGCACGCTGATCAGCCATAACATTACGACCACTGCGTGTCCGCCATAGAATATAATGCAACAGCCCTGCAATAAACTCGCCCTTCAGGAGGAGTTTGATGTTGATTTTTTTTTTTATTGAATCTGTTTTAGAGAGGTGTTGAGATATAATTGAATGATTGTTATTTAGTAATTTTTATGGGGACTGTAATTTGTAATGCCGTTAAACTGTACTGAGAGGTGTACATGATACTTTGGTCATTCCACTCATATGCATTAGGGTGACCAAAATATCAGTGACACCTCCACAGTATCACCCAGAACAATGAATTATATATATATATATATATATATATATATATATATATATATATATATATATATGTATATGTGGACACCCCTCTCGAACACATGCAATAAAAAATCAACACAAAACTCCTTGATCGCAGGGCTGCTCCATTATATTCTATGGTGAACATGCGGCGGTCGTAATGTTATGGCTGATCTGTGATAACAGGACGTCCTCTTTTAAAACCGAAGCCAACGTTTCTCCATCTCCCCCTGGTGGCTGCCTGTGGTGCATCTCATACATGGCCAACTACATGTTAGCAGATGGGAGCTGGGCCAAAAAAGTCAATATGCACGTTAAATTAAATATTACCCAAGATGCATTCTTTTAGTCATTTTAAGTAGATCATTTCAAACTTATGTAGGTATTTTCTTTTTCTTTTTTTTAAATTAATTTCATACCTTCATTTAATTTGAGCACATTGATGCTTCATATTGGAGCAGTTGTGGAGGCGCGTCGCTGCGATGAGATGCAACGCCAACTTTTCTGCAACTTTGGCTTGTTAAAAACGGGGTTGTTGCCGCAGTAAACGGATCGCTTGCGATTGCGGGGCATTGATAACTCCGCCCCACTGTGCAGGCTCCGCCTCTAAATGACATCACCGGTCCAAGATGGCAGCGCCAGCATCCTGGATTTTCTGCTGTCATTTTTCATGATTTTAAGACATGTCGTCCATCTTTACAGAGTAGACACGGCCTATGGACAATCAATCAATTACAACATTAACGATTTAATAAGCTGCAGTAGCAGTCAGACTCCCAGTGGAATCCACATCGTCATGTAGGTGTTGAGGCTCCTTTTCAGAGGCGTCGCACCAGTTACAGTCGACATCGCCGTTTTTTGTTTGTTTTTCTCTGTGTCGTCGCGGTCGACTGTTCCCGATGGCAACCGTTGCCATCGGGGCTGAGCAACTGTCAGCGAGGGGAACGCGCCCTGAGAGTGTTTACACCGCCAGGAGCCGCTGAAACCAGTCGGATGACACAACCGTCATCCACGCATTCCTCGCTGGGTTTGAAGCCGCCGCAGCCACCACGCTTCGTGGAAACCAAACACCTCTGGCAACACAACCCCCTCAACGCCCCGGCAGCCGAGGCTTGTGACTTGCGTCGGTTTACGTTGCGCTAATTACGAGGAGCAAATGTAAAACACCTGATACTTTTGCTGCTGCTGCTGCAAACCAAAACAAAAAAGGAAGCCACAAAGCCCAATGTGGACTTTGGTTGTCAGGAGTTTGGAGAGATTGTGACCCACTTGGCAGGTGGCAGCTGTGGCGAGCTCACCCCCACACACACACACACACACACACACACACACACACACACACCCCACACAGCCCCACCTCCCATCCCACCCGTCCCTCTAATCTTAATCCCGCAGCAGCGAGCCCAACCTGCCCTCTCCACCTCTCAGCTGTCTGCGCACAGGACGCGGTTATGGCGGCTACCACACACACTGAACTTTACACAACCTTGCGACTGTGAAAACGGTGAGCGTAATCCCGCCCCCCCCACAGAGGCGGCGACTCGGTGACAGGAAACGTCGGCACCATAATCCCGATTGCGGAGCGGCGCGGCAGTTTTGACGGCTCGTAAAGAAAAATCAGAACATTTCCAGGAGTCGATGCTGAGGGACGTTTTTCTTTTAAGAATTCACATCTTTACTGTGCAGAAAAGAGAGGAAGGCACAGAGGGAATTTGGGCGTGTACTTGTGCGCACAGATTGGCGGGCTGTGATTGGCTGTCCCATCCATCGGCATCAAGTGATACCCCGTTATCGTCCCGCGTTTCTGATTCCCGCTCATGTGCCCCCCCCCCCGCAGCATCATCGGAGCCGTCCGGACCGGCACGTACATGCTGCACGTCATCACCACCAGCGGCTTCAGGCAGTCGGTGTGCGACACCAGCTTCTACAGCGCCCCCGTCAGCAAATTCTGGGCCTACGCCTTCGTTCTTAGCAAGGCGCCGGAACTGGGTAAGACTCCATGTTTGCTTGTTCAAAAATGAAGAAAAAAAGACAAAAAATGAGTAGATGTTTGATCCAAACCTGAAAAACTGTTTCTTCTTCTTTTTTTTGTTGGAAATGTCACAACTAAAAATTGAGATTTTTTTTTAATTATTTAAAAGCTGTTGAAATGAGTCGAAATGTCTTTGCACACCAGAGGCGTTTTTAGGCATTTTAATTTGTGCGTCAGTGTTTTGTTTTTGTTTTTCCAGAGGGTAGTTTTGTTGTGAAGTAAATTCACACACAACAGCAGTATTATGCTGACAGGAAGCGGCTGATTTGTCTTTGCTTTCATCCTCCTTTTACACGGCACTAGCATCCTACTCTGATGCAGAGCTAGCGTCCTACTCTGATGACGAACTAGCGTCCTACTCTGATGACGAACTAGCGTCCTACTCTGATGAGGCACTAGCGTCCTACTCCCCAGATGCAGAGCTGCTGCCCTTCTTTGATGCGATGCTAGCATGACTCCTTTGAGGCAGCGCTAGCGTCCCCAGAAGAAGCACAAACTGTCCCAGCCCTTTTCGAATAACCTCCAGAAGCTCGGCTGGTGGGACCTGAGTTCCTGTCTGAGGCAGTCGAACTCTCTGTCTCTTTCTTTGACTTGAAAAAGAGGTGATGATGATAAGCTCATCACTGGATGCCGTGGAATCCATACTTCTCTGAAGTATCAGTGCACGTGAACTCACTGACCCTGCCGATATGAATGCTCTTGGTGTGTGATATTCGCAGCATGTTGCATTTTCCAGTCGTTTATTCGTCGCGCCGCTGGTGTGTAAAGGCTTTGCGTGTCTAAAAACATCTCCCAGCCGAGTGCCAGCTACCGCGACGTCCTTTGACCTGCAAATTATGTTTGCTGGGAGCAGCCTGGAGATGAGATGAGATGATGAGGTCCATCTCCAAGTGGCCCGTAAGTGTGTTAGCCGATTAGATTTCCTGAAACGGAAGCGGTGATGTCAGCGCATGTACACGCGGCGGCTTCAGGTCCAAGTCTTCACCTCCGCTCCCATCATGCTATTTACCGGTCCTGTAAAGCGTGACGGCTGACGGTCATCTTCAGAGCTGCGTCTCTGGGTGGTGACGTGGTCTCGCCGTCGCCGCGGCGACGCGGTGCCGATCGGCCACGAATGGAGGCAGATGCTGAGCAGGCGAGAAAATTCCATTAGTGCCTGATCGATAAAGGCGATGGCTGCTCCTCAGCTGCAGGCGGGAAGGACGCCCGCACACTCCCGCTGGTCCGGCTGTTGGTTGGCTACTTTGTATTTGTAGTATTTTATATCTGTAGCACTGAATCGTAATTGAAAGAATCTCCAAGCACTTTTTAAAAAGCTAAGATTCTTTACCGTTTGGGTTTTATCCATCCTGACGGTCCTCCTGGTACCGCTCCGCTATGCCGCCATATTTGCCTTATGATGACTCCCACTCGATGTTTGGGTCGTTGAAAAATGATTATAAACGTTCATTCTTCTTCTTTAAATGAAAGACGGTAAGGAGCTTTGCCTTAAAGTGACAGTGCGGTTTTTATGCCTTCAGGCTGTCCTTCAGTCCGTCCGTCTCATTCTTGTGAAGATGATTTCTTAGGAACGCCTGGATGGAAAGTACAAACTTGGTACAAATGTCAGCTCAGGCTCAAGGACCTAATTAGAGTTATGATCAAAAGGTCAAAGGTCAAGGCCAGGGGACCTCACAAAACACATTTTAGGCCATAACCTTAAATGCAGTTGGGTGTTTATGACAAACGTCCACACAAAGGTCTGAAAGGATAAAGTTGTATGACATGATATGGCATTTTGCATTTACAAGGTCAAAGGTCAACCTTCTTAGAGTCGTCCTCGTGTTTCAGGAATGTTTGGAGGTTTGTTTTTTTTTTTCTTCCAATTTGGCACAGATGTCAAGTCGAGGATGAGCTGACTAGAGTTTGGTGGCGAAAAGGTCAAATATCAAGGTCACAGCGAACACATTTATGGCCATATAACTCTTTTTATCATTGCTGATTACGACAATGTTCACAAAAATGTCAACAACGACTAAACGCCATTTTGTATGATGTATTATGATCAACATGATATTTCAGGAATGTCTGGAGGGAATTTATTTAGATGGCAGCTCAAGTTCCCGCGTGAATAGATTAGAGTTTGGCGGTCAGAGGTCACTGTGACGCTGATTATTAGCATTGACATTTTAGATGCATGTCTAACAGGATGGAGTGAAACAAAGAGGCTTTTCACTAAAAATGAGGGAAATAAACCAAACGGAGGCCTCAGAAGTGAGGCCCCTCCGTAACGGCAGCGGGGGTGAACGGAGCTCCGCCTCCAACCAATGAGGAGGTGCCATCACCTTTCTAAAATGTGGAACTGTGTGTGTGCGGCAGGTGACACGGTGTTCATCGTCCTCCGGAAGCAGCGCCTCATCTTCCTGCACTGGTACCACCACATCACCGTGCTGCTCTACTCCTGGTACTCCTACAAGGACCAGGTGGCGGGCGGCGGCTGGTTCATGACCATGAACTACGTGGTCCACTCCCTCATGTACACCTACTACGCGGCCCGGGCGGCCGGCCTGCGCGTGCCCCGCCCCTGCGCCATGATCATCACGGCCACCCAGATCATGCAGATGGCGATGGGCCTGGCCGTGCTGGGCCTGGTGTACCGCTGGATGCACGAGGTGCGCTGCCCGTCCTACGTGGACAACATCGCCTGGGGCTCCCTCATGTACCTCAGCTACCTGGTCCTCTTCGCCATTTTCTTCTACAACAGCTACCTCAAGGGCTCGTCGGGCGGCAAGCGGCCCAAGGCGGAATGAGCAGGTTCCGCCGTCGCGTCAAAAAAAAAAAAAAAGTGCCATAACAAGACACACGAGCAAACAGTGAGCAGCCATGAATGTGTGATCACACTGGTTACCAGGTCTTCCTCCAGTTAAAAGAAACAAAAAAAAAAAAAAAAACGCTCAGCGGAACGACGCATCCATCGGCGTCGGGCTTTAGGGAAGAGCAGCCCGGTTTGGATTAGTTTGGAGTCCAGCGTAGCAAATGATTCAAGGAGAAGAAGGAGGAGGGAAACCATGTTGGCATGGACCTTTTTCATGGCGGCCATTTTGACAGAGGTCAGTGGGTAGACGGGAGTTCGGTTCCGCCTGCGCCGACCTCCCGTCTCACCTCAAAATGGCTGCCATGAACGAGATCCCGAGTGCCAAAAAATGTCAAAGGTGGTTAACAAATGTCTTTCTATTGTGATAAAAAAGGGATTTATTGATGAATGCAACAAAAAAGAAGCTCTGAACTAGAAAACGGGATAGATGAAGTTTAAAAAGGGAATTGTTGAATATTTTGTGAATTTTTTTTTCGAGAGAGAGACGAAAACCACTCTCTTCTAGCATA
This sequence comes from Dactylopterus volitans, assembly GCA_901007715.1. Lineage (NCBI taxonomy): Eukaryota > Metazoa > Chordata > Actinopteri > Syngnathiformes > Dactylopteridae > Dactylopterus > Dactylopterus volitans. The sequence goes on along the minus strand of CAAKHG010015951.1, from coordinate 4,152 downwards.
AAGACGCGAAGCAGGCGCAGATATCAGATGTTTGAAGGCCCCATGCTGTGAAAAATTCCAGGGTTTTTTTTTAACTGTTGATATCCAAGATATATTTATTGTTTTAGTCCATCTGGCAGCACGCTTCATTTAGCCAATCAGAAGAGAGGATCAGCCCCTCTACATCGATTGGCTGACTGTTTTCTGAGTGACATATGCTCGGGCCAATCACAGGCAAGAGTAACGTTAACAAGTAGCCTACATGTCACAGTAGTTAGAATGATGCAAAATCATGTGCGTATGAAATTATAACGGCAGCGCACATATTTTCAAACCCCCGACTGTATCCCGACTCAAGACTTTTGTGACGTTAACGTTGGCCTTTATCATCGGCAGGCTGCTAATCAAACACTTTCCAGCTTCTGAAAATGTAGCAGTCGGCGCTGAAATGAGCTGAACAGACGAGCGAGTTGGTGCTAAAATCCTGTGGGGGAAATATGAAGCTAAGCCACTGGCGAAGCGGAGGCGGGCTGGCTGGTTTATGTGGGCGGAGCCTTCTGTGTGACATCACAAAAAAAGAAGGAAGTGCTGTCAGCTCGTTTCAGAGACCTTCACGATCACTGAAAAACCCTGAAAATTGCATTTTTCGTGCCATGGGGCCTTTAACTGGAACATGTAAAAAAAAAAAAAAATTGGAATAATATCCTGATGCACAACAACCAGCCGGTGGCGCCGTCGCCCAGGTTGGGTTGTTTCTGTGCCGGTTTAGTGAGATTATGTCAGTTAATGAGCTGCAAAAGTTCCGAGTAGTGATTAATGCATGTATATTACGAAGATGTGAGCTGTTCTCCGCCTGCCCCGAGTCTTTATGCTAAACCAGGGTTTTCCCAGGATTCCAGAGGGCTGAGGGTGGTGGTGATTTGAAATTTTTCAAATTGGATTTTAAGTTCTACATAGTTTTGCAAGTTTTAGCTTCACCGTTGTTGTGGAAGACAGCTGGCAACAGATAGGACTCGCTTTTGAAATTGAATTCCACCAAGTAGTGCAGTCAGAGCTCATGAACATGTACTATGGGTTCAGAAACGTCTACTAACATACTAATCATTTGAAGTATGATTGGTATATCCGGTCAATTTATTCAAATAACGCTTGTGACGAAATTTGTTGAGATTTAGCAGCCTAGCAAACATGTTTTTGATGCTGTTTGATGGCAGTACATTTGCCTGAAAAGGGACTTCCTCAGCTACATCTTCTCTACCACTGCTAGCACTGCAGCTGCTGGCTTTGTAACTGCTCGTGCTGTAGCTGCTAGCGCTCTAACTTCCTGTGCTGCAGCTTCTAGCGCTGTAACTTCTCATGTTGTAACTGCTTGCACCACAAGTGCTAGCGCTGTAACCACTAGCTTTGTAACTGCTGGCGCTGTAGCCGTTACCGCTGCCGTTAACATCCAGAGATTGTTTATTGGCTTATTTCCATCGACGGGTTGCCACTCTCTTATTGGAGTTGATGGTTTTTAACTTCCGTCCAGAGCGTTTGATTGGCCTGCCGGCGAGCGCCAACGTCCACACGCCATCGGCACCAAACGCCCGTCCGTCAAACCCATTTTACCCGTCAGTTATCAGCTCATATCTGTTGCCAGCTGAGTTTCCCCTGCACAAACGCCTTCGCGGGTGAATTTTGGCCCCGGCGGCTCCACCCGAGCGCCCCGGCGGCGGGAAACCCTGCAGCATGAAGCCACACACACATCCTGCCTCCAGACAGCCACCATTACTGTAACGGAATCAAGACTTCTCAATGCACAACGGAGGGGTGTTTTCTCGGATTCAGTTTCACCACCCACACACACACACACACACAAACGTACACATATTGCACATTTTTCAGGATGGGGCACCGGGTCCGCCTCCGTGGCCATGTGACCTCTTCACATGTCAACACACCGACTGGTTGTTGTTGTTTTGTTTTTTTTTTTAACAAAAGCGCACTGAAGGTGGCCTCTGAGCGCCGCCGCCTCCCAACACATTCTTCTGCCATCCCCGAGCAACCGAAACCTCCAGGAAACCGACTTCCACGAGAGCGATTGTGTAACATGTCTAACGTTCAACATGTGCGTGTCAACCTGTGGTCCGTCCGTCCGTCCGTCCGTCCGTCGGTCCGTGTCCTGTTTTGTAAAAAAAGGGGAGAAAAAAGATGTTTACACACTTCTCTGCCTTCCTCACCTGACGACACACACTCGGCCACCTCTAGTCTGCGTCCCGACTTGTTGTGTTTTTATTAAATGTCAAAGAGGTTTTACCAGCGCGGCGGCGGCCAGCGACACCCAGAATTAAAACTTAACAAAAATAAATGAGCTTAATGCGCAAAAATGATTAAAAAAAAAAAGGAAACAAAGCTTTACCAATAAGTGACACTTAACCGGAGCTGTAGTTTGTAAGCTACCAAACTAACTGAAATAAACAATCAGAGCGAAAAAAGTTCTCATCGTTGTCGGTTTAGGTTGCACGTTAGCTAAGAAGGCTGAAATGCTTAAATCTGAATTACTTCTCAAGTTCAAAATTACATTTGTCTCTTTTAATGCCGAAGACAAACCCACATGTCACCTCAGACGCAGAATAACACACTTTTACACAAACACTTTTATTGCCGTTTCTGATCCTCGCCACCGAAAAATAGCTTTTATTACAAAATTAAAGGGCAAACGAGCTAATAAAAACAAAACTAAAGCTAGGAAAAAATATCAAAAACTGAACAAAACCAGAAAAACATCTTAAAAAAAAAATCAAGTTTATTAAACTTGCCGCGTATGCTGTTGCCAACGTAAACTGACATGTAGAACCTGTTGGTGTCGCCTTTCTAGCACTTGCATATAACATTTAAGAGTAAGTACAAAGTAAATAAGTAAATTAATCAAATTAGATCACTCAAATGATTCATGATTAATAACAATACTAAATGGGCATTTTTTCAGTTGATAAATTATATCTTTTGCCACCTTGTATATTTTATCAAATTTTTAAATTTGTGTTCTTATTTTTCCAGAGGGAATACAAAGCAACGACGCCCCTCGAAATATCAAATGGGTTCGCATCAGAAAAGTGTGTTTTGGATTTTAATGCTTCTTTAGAGTTTTGTTTTTGGTTCAAGAACTTTGGCCTTATATGGCGGCGAAATTATCTTCAAACATATTATCAGATAAAAGAGTCAGACTCGTTAATTTTGATCCAGAAAAGTGTGCGGCTGCTCATTTTAAAGAGGTCCCAACTTTTATTTGGAGCTAAGCTAAAGCGCTTAAATTTTTTTCTTTTTCTTTTTTTTTGAAGAAAAAATCAAACTCCACGATTGTTTTGCGTTTTATGGATATTATATCTTTACCATTTTCCGTTGAGGCCTGTGTGACCCTCCCTAATTTTGGGATCATTTAATTTGATTTATTTTCACAAACGGCAGATGATGCCGCGATTGTGTCGGTTAACCTTCAGCTTCTCCTCCCCTGAAAGTCCCTCTGCTGCTGTTCATCGCAGCCGCACTCGCATCCCCGCGGGGGACGAGCTAAGATGGAGGACACGAGGCCACGCCTCCCATGTAAATAATGAGTATTTATTTTCTTAATATTTAACATTCTCCTGCACACCTGTCGGTCCTCTGCGCTTCCCCACGTTCCCGACGTCTGCCGATGATAATACGCCGTCTGGAAAATGCGCGTTGTCGTCCTCAAAATTGAAGCCAAAATGTCAGTTTTTTTTGAAGGCTTAATTGTGACCATGATAGAAAGTTGGCGTTAAACGTCCTCAAGGAGACGCCTGTAAATGCCGCCACCACTTCCTGTGTTTGATAGCTGTCGATCATGAAGCCACGCCCCCTTGTTTTAGCATAACAACTAGAACCAAACTTGGCAGAAGCGCTTAAACATCAGGTAATAAAAACTGCCTGAAATGGCAGAAGCCCTCTTTTGATTTTGTTTGTCCGAAGTCCCACCCACTCACGTGGGGGAGGCGGGGTTTATCAGCTTTTCCGCAGCCAGCCACCGTGGGGCGCCAGAGAGTTTTTGGTTTCACTTTTGAGGAGCTGTCACGCTAGGCCAGCATATATATATATATATATATATATATATATGTGTGCTGCCGACAGACTGACCAAAACGCCATTTTTGCCTCTTTGGATATGAAAAGACTC
>CAAKHG010015949.1:0-13225 GCA_901007715.1 Dactylopterus volitans | reverse complement strand
ATTGTTAAAGCGCCCGGGGAGCACTTGTGGGGTCAGGTGTCTCGCTCGAGGGCACTTCAGCCCTCGAGCGCTCTCTTTCACTCCCCCCCCAGCCACACAATCTTTTTTTTTCCCCCCCCGGGGAGTTGAACCGGCAACCTTTCTCGCCCCTCAGGCCACGGCCGCCCAATACTTACCTCTTGAATTAGCAGCAGACTTTCCCAAACTGTCAGAAGACAGCTGTCAGAGGAGGCCACGCCGGGAAGCCCTAACCCTAACCGCAAGGAAGGACGTGTGTGCGCGCCAGCGGCGGGCACTGTCCTCCACCTCCGAGTCAACCGCCACCATGCCCGTGTCCAATCCTGAGGGCCTCCGGAACCTTCATTCGCCCCGGACGGCGCTCGGCCGGCGCGTGCGTCTTTCCTCGACATTTTCTGAACACGAAGAAGAAAGATTGTAAATCACGCCGGCGTTACCCAGAGCTCGTCCCTCGCGCACACTCCGCCCTGTTGATACAAGCCACATGAAGATAAGAGCATTCCCTTACACCCTCCGCAACACCCCTCACCCCCGAAAAAAAAAAGATTACCGACATAGAAAGTTGTTATCGTGCTGAAGTAGTCTGAGGTGGCGGCAAGCTGCTATTATGTCATTATACATCCTGGGTGGAATATCTTTCTTCGCTCCCTCTGCCCCACCACAGCCACTCACTCTCTCGTGGTAATCATCACTCTGCAGGGCGAACACGTCAGTCAATGGATTAGAGATTTGAGATGATTGGTGCTGTGATGCAGGCTGCGTCACGCTGGCATCCGCTACGTGTGTGTGTGTGTGTGTGTGTGAACGATTCCACCACGTGTCATCCTGCCTTTCTATGGAGGAAAAAAAAAGAATCTCTGGATGTTTCAAAAAGAAGAAGGAACTTTTTTTTTAGGACGTGCGCGGCAGCTGTCTGCTGGGGTGGAGGTTCACGGGATTAAAGCGATTCCGGTGGATCCGCTCGCGTTCTGGTCTCACTTTCATGATGGGCGAGCGGCGCCTTTAAGATTAGCCACATGTGTCGGTGTGTAACGTGTGAGGTCCGTCGATGAACCCGCCAACCTGACGGCGAGCGATAAGGTGGAGACAGCAGCCTCCTCCGTGCTCCTGTCTCTCCCACCAATTTTACTCCAACGCTTCTTTTCAGCCCGCCGCCACCCTCATACCCGTCCGTCCCCTCTGCATAATACACCCCTCAATAATGAGGATAAGGGCTCAGAGATATTTTAGAGTTTGACCGGTGTCATAATTAGAACCTCTCGTGGCTTTGTGCGGCTCCAGGCTCGGCTCTGATGTCGCTCGCAGCTCGGAGATTAAAGCTCCTTTGGGCGGAATGGTGAAAACATCCCATGCTGTCTCTTACCTTTTATATAATAAATATATATTTAAAAAAACAAACAAAAAAACGACAAGCCTCCCTGGTTCATTGATCCATGCCTTCCTCTGCTACTGAGCATCAAAGCTGATTCATTGATAATCGGTCTCAAATATCAGCATATCAGGATATCATCCCGTTCGACGCCTCCCTTCCTCAGGTGTTTTTATTTTTATTTTTTAACTACTAAATGTCTATTTAGTAAAAGTCACGTGGAAGCTTATCTGCTATCAACACCTTCTCTACAAATAGCAACCACTTCGAAACAGGTCCACTCGGTCTCCAGTGGAAATGATGCGTACGGAAAGAGGAAGCGTCCGGGGAAATCGACCGGTTTCAGCTCATCTCCTCGCTCAGCATGGAGATCAAGATCTTCTCCAGCATTGTGGCCAAGAAGCTCTCTGACTTACCTGGCTGACCTGAGGTGGGGGTAGTGGGGGGAGGGGGGGGGGTCCCTGGATGCCTCGAACAGTCAAGAGCGGCTACCCAAAGAAGGGAGAGGCAACCTGGCAGAAGCACCACCTACCCCAGGAGGTGGAAGACTACATCATCTTGGACTACACATGACCTCACAGTGGATTCACCCATCAGTAAACCAGCAGCACCGCAGTTCCTCTCCCGCCATTAGAGGTGGAGCTCACCCCGCCTGCCGGTGTTTGGCTTTTTCGTTGTATCTGAACCGCGTGGGAGTCATTCTCATGAATTATTCAGTTTGCCCCCCGCCGACCTCCTCCGCCCACTCCCTAAAGACCTCCTCATGATCTTTGGTCAGTCCCTCTGAAGCCGATCCCACGCGCCGCAACTTTCCTGCCATTTGTCATTTCACGTGCGCCACTGTGGCGTGCGCGCCGCCTGCGTAAGCGAGCGCCCGTATGGGTCGTAAATCCTCATTTGCGCATTCCACAAGTGCATACCTGAGGATGTGTGTGCCAGTTTGAAATCTGCTGAACCACCACCGCCGCCGCCGCCGCCGCCGCCCGAGCCCAACCCCCACCCGCCTCCCCTGGCTCGCTCAGTTAATATTTATGCAGACGCTATTTTCTCTCTTCACATAGACACAGCCCGAAGGCATGATTTCCGGCTCTTCACTCCCTCTCTCTTGTTCTATACCTCCCCTGTCTCTCCCACCTCTCCTTTCTTCCACTCTTCCTCAGCATGAGTAATTGCTTTCACAGGTAGTGGCTTGTCAACCGCATTGAAGTGCAAACCAGTGCAGTGTTAAGTTGTGGGTGCTGGAAGGAGACAGAGGGAGGGACGGGGTGTGGGGGTCGACAAGGCTTTTTCTGGAGAGGATGAATATCCCAAGGGGAAGTCTGCAGAAAGAGCTTGTTTTTTTTTTTAAGTAGTTATTTCCATCCCTTTTCTCAACCCCTTCTGTCTGTCTCTCTCTCTCTGTTACTGCTTCCTGTCTTACCCTCCCACCCGGCGTCCTTGGGGATGTTTTGTCATTGTTGGACTGTGGCGTGACAGCGTGGCTCTTTTGGCTCTTTTTTTTTTTTTGGGTGGGCAGGGGCGAGGGGGGGGGGGTTTACCGGTTGTAGGGTTTTGGATTGACAGCGAGAATTAATAAGCACGGAAGAAAAATAAACTTCCTCTTCAAGTGTGTGTGCGTTTGTGTGTGTGTGTGTGTGTGTGAGTGAGAGCAAGCTCACTCCCAGCCGCATGCGCCTCGGTTATTCATTGTATAATATCACCTGCAATGTCTCCACAGACTCCAGTCACAGCAAGCAAAAAAAACAAACAAAACAGGCCGCCCAATGAGAAGTACAAGCATATATATATATATATATATATATATATATATATATATTTATATACCTGAGTGTTTTACAAACCTGTCACGCACATTACGCCTGTTTTTGTATCGTCTGGCAAACGAACACCTGCAGCACCAGGCGACTGGAGGCAGAGCGCCGGACAGCCAGCAGCGTCCGAACCCCTCTAAGATGAGAGGAATGAACAGGGGTTATGCAAGTGGACTGAAATCAGCGTATTGGTGCCTTGAATTGGACATTTTCTCAAAGGCTTTGGGGGCTCACTGGGGCAGTTCGCTCAGTCTGGGAGCGATGACTTCCTCGTGCCGCGTTCCCCTGTTTATCCTGTGTTGTGAGAGCGCCTCCTGCTGGGGGACAGAGGAAACTGCCAGTGTGTCCCCGCTCACGCCAGACATGTGCTGTAGAGTCTGGGGGAGTTTTAGGAGTGGAGTGTGTTTTTTTTAAAGCAGAGATGAGAGTGAATAAAGTTTATTGAAATGGCAAAGTAAGGGAATACAAGAAGAGGAAAATGAGGATCTCAGTAGCTGAAAAAAAAATTGCAGTTTAAATTCACAGGGACATTTCAGACATGCAGCTGAACAGAGGCGAAATGCTGTAGTCGTATTTAGTTTACAGTGTAAAAACAATATTCTTAGACAAACAGTATGTAATAAACTCAATATTTAGTATAGATAGAGACTAAATAGTGTTTAGCGTGTTTAGGTATTTAGTAAATGTTTTTTTTCTTTTGCTTTTGGGTCTTTCCAGTCAGTCATGATGGAAGAAACACACATTTGGTACTTGGATCGACACATATATATGGAGATTTTTTTTTTTTACAGATTTACATATGAAGAAATTACAAATAAGTGTCACAAATTCACGGTTAAAAAAAAATAGTAAGATACTTCTGGTTCAATTTCAACACTCATTTGAACAGTTTAAGCCAAATCCAACCAACCACTTACGCTGACAACCGATTAAAGCAAGAGTGACACATATCCAGATTAGGTTTCTCGTGTTGAAAGGTAAAATTCTTTAAACCTGGCTTTACCCCTTCCCATGTCAATGCAAATAAGTGACTTTATTATATTAGATATGATTCGAACATGGGCTAATCGGCACCTTTGTTTTGCTTTGTGCTTGCAAGCAAACACAGAGGGTTCACACCAACAGGAGCAGCAAACCCACTGCCTCAAATGTGAAGAAAATTACTACCGGTAAGTCTTTTTGGCTCAGAATTCCGCAGAGTCACGGCTCCCTTTTTTTTCATGTTCTATATTTTCATAGGACCTCTCTTTTCCGTCTGTCTGGCAGGTTGGGCGCAGACTGTTATCAGTCCTGCCCGGACAGGACCTACAGTTCGATTGAGGCCATGGAGTGTGTTCCGTGTGAAGACGAGCGATGTGAGATCTGCGACCGCTCCGAGTGCTACTGGTGTGAAGAGGGACGCTACATTTTCGGTACCAGAGCTGCAGCGTCAATATCCGCCGACGAGGCGCCTCCATGTCCGCAAACGCGGAACTTGCACAGCACCTAAAAACCTTCACTTCAGTGTTACTCGCTGTGATGTCATTTGCATTTTTATGTTTATACAGGGGCGGGATTCCTCTTTAAATTGCTGTAGACTTAGATAAATCGGTGTGTGTGTATGCCCAGACGGAGTGTGCGTGGAGCACTGCAAGGAAGGCTTCTTTGTGGACAAGGAGAGCCGGGAGTGCGAGCCGTGTCACCGCGCCTGTCGCACCTGCGGAGGGCCGCGATACGACGACTGTGACTCCTGCGAGGAGGCGTTCACGCTCGAGAACGGCGAATGTCTGGCGGTCAACCAGCCGGCCGCCTGTCCCGAGAAGCAGTTCAGAAACGGTGCGCCAAACGCGAAACCCTCCCCACCCCCCCCTCCTCCTCCGACCGTTCGGATGTCAGAGCCTTGAAGTTGTTCTCCCCGCTTTCCTTTCATTTCTGTTTACGCTCTCGCTCATCTTTGCTAAAATGTCCGCACTGCTGCGCTCGCCGCACCATTAACGCCAAAAGAAGGCGCCGCCACTGAAGCATGTGCGAAACTCATAAGTGCTCGGAATCCCCTCTCTGAGCCAGCCCTCCGCCTCCTCTACGCGGTATTCGACTGTTAGCACTTTTTTTTTTTCTCCATTTCCTGCCTGCTTATTGCCACCAGGTGGTGGTGACTGCGAGCTGTGCCACTCCTCCTGCGAGACTTGCTCCGCTGCGGAGAAGGACGACTGCATCAGCTGCCACGCAGGTAGGCGCGTTATGTCGGCGTTCGACCGTTTCCGGAAACCTGCCATCAATGCACACTCGCCGGCCATTTTTCGCTAGGTGCGCCTGTTCAAACTGCTTGTGAACGCAAATGTCTCATTAGCCAATCAGATGGCAGCTACTCGGTATCATCACAGCATCTCAGTGGAGAAGAAAGGTGGTTTGAGTGTCTTTGAAAGGTTAGCGTGGTTTTTGGCGCAGGGTTCACAGAAGATGGTCCCAAAAAGAGAAGATATCAAGTGATGGCCAGTTCCGACTGGTTCAAGCTGTTAGAAAGAGAACAGTCACTCAGTAAACCAGATGGGCCACAGCAGCAGAGGACCACACTGAAGCTACTGTTCCCAAATGCTCATCGAAACCGGACAATGGAAGACTGGAAAAACATTGCCTGGTCTGATGAATCTCCATTTGTGCTGCAACACCCGGATGGTTGACTCAGAGTTTAGCATAAACGACATAAAAGCATGGATCTATTGTTCATTCTATCGATGTTTCAGGTTGGTGCTGCTGGTGTAATGGTGACAAGGATATTTTCCTGGCACTTTTTAGGCCCTTTCGTACAAGTTGAGCAGTGATTAAACACCACAGCCCATCTGGGTGTTGCTGCTGACCACGTCCGCCCCTTTATGACCACAGTGTGTCGTCGTCTAGTGGCTATTTCCAGCAGGATTAACGCTCCATGTCAAAGAGCTCAAATAATCTCAAGCTGGTTCCTTGAGCATGACAACGAGTTGACTGGAGTGAAACGGCCTGCGCAGGCACCAGATCTCAATCCAATAGAGCCCGTTTGGGATGCGGTGGAACGGGAGATTCGCATCGTGGACGTGGAGCCGGCAAATCCGCAACAACTGCGTGATGCTGTCACATCAACATGGGCCAAAATCTCTCAGGAATGTTTCCAGCACCATGTTAAATCTATGTCATGCAGAATGTGAGACGGCTATGAAGGCAAAAGGGGGTCCAACCTGGGTCTAGCAAGGTGTAGGGTCCATCAGAAGGTGGTGTGGCGAAACATGAATTAAGATCATTCACCTGAACAGCCTGATTTAATCGCAATGTTGGAACAATATCGTTGAACATGAACAAGTCTTTTTCGCAGCTGGCAGCTAGCTTCTTTTTTTTTTGTGTTTTTTCAGTTATCGTTATTACTCTCAAATGCTTTGTACTTTTCCGCCTGTCCCGCTTTAGGTCACTTCCTGACCGCAGAGCAGACCTGCACATCCCGCTGTCCACCCGGCACGTTCGCCAACAAGACGACCGGCCACTGTGACGACTGCTCGGAAGGCTGCGCCGCCTGCCAGGACGCCGAGCGCTGTCAGCACTGTCGCACCGGCCTCTACCTGCAAGACGGGGCGTGTGCGGTGAAGTGTCAGAGGTTGCCGTTCTCTCTCCCGTCTCCGCCCGCGCGTCCACGCCGACCGTCGGAATGCCGCCAAATAATAGCTGTCTCCTGTCTCCCCCCCCCCCCAAGCGGGTTTCCTCATGGCGGCGCATGCCAGCCGTGTGCCCCACGGTGCACATCCTGCCAGGGGAGGGCCTCCTACTGCCTGAGCTGTGAGGGCGAGTACTTCCTGCTGGACCACTCCTGCGAGGCCCACTGTCCCCAGGGTTACTACAGCAAAAGGAGCGAATGCCATCGCTGCCCCGCCCACTGCACAGAGTGCAATGAAGACGGCCTGTGCCAGAGTAAGTGGCACGAGCGGCGGGAAACACGGAAAGCAGAAAAGAAAACCACTCATTGTTTTGTGTATAACATTGACAGACTTAATGTTCACTTTAGGACCCTGAGTGTTGGCGTAAACTACATCCTCGAGGGAGGGGGTGGGGGGAAGTGGTCTCTAGCTTAGGGTTCTGCAGTATTATGATCATCATTTGCTTTGTAGATGGGACACGGGACCAGGCAGTAGGAAAGGAGGAGTTTAAAGATATCAAATGATCCGTGATGAGATCCATAGCGTTTTTTTTCGCTTTTGAAAAATCGAGAGCAGTTTTTTGGGGGCGACACGTCAGGATGCAATTTTACAAAATCCCAAGGGTCTCGCCGACACCAGCGTGTGTGAAGGTTCTCAAAAAATGAAAAAGCACTTGATGAAACTGTGTTAATAGATCACGATGATCTATTAACTTACGTTAATGGATCATGGCCTAGATTTCACTTCCCAGGGCCCTTCTGCGCAAAAGGTATTAACACCTATCCTTTCACTTCTTCCTTCACGCCGTCTCAGCATGTTCAGATTACTACTTCCTCTACGATGACAAGTGTGTGGACGACTGTCCCACCGGCTACTTTGCCAGTGAGAAGCAGCGGGAGTGCGTGCGCTGCCACACCGACTGTGCCTCATGCGACGGGCCGGACATGGACGACTGCGACGCGTGTCGCAACCCGAAAGCCGTGCGTTACGTCGGGGAGTGCTTATCCGAGTGTCCCCAAAAGACCTACTACGACGGGTCAACCAACGAATGCAGAGGTAGGGAAGGTGGCCACGCTCGTGTGTCATGAGACGCAGACGTTTCCGCCTCTCCTCGTTTCTCTCTCACCGCTTCTCAAATTTCCCAGACTGCGACAGGTCGTGCTTGACGTGCTCGGGCCACGAGCCCTCGTCCTGCCTGAACTGCGACACCGACAGGCGCCGGGACGCGAGCGGGCACTGCGTGTGGCTCCGGGAGTGCCCCATGCGCTCGTACGCGGACGCGCAGCTGGCGTGCCGGGAGTGCCACGCGTCCTGCCACCGCTGCGATGGGCCGGGCGCGCGCCACTGCCTCAGCTGCGACGAGCCGCGCTTCCTGCTGAGTGAGTTTGGAGTGCTGCCTCCCGCCAGAGGGAGAAGGAGGGTTAAGGGGGGGGGGGTAAATAAAGATGTCACCTCTCATAGATGTGTTTCCACTTTGTGCCATCAGACGGCGAGTGCGTGCAGACGTGCCCCGCGGGCTTCTACGCCGAGGACAAGCACGAGCGCGCGTGCGAGCGCTGCCACCTCAGCTGCGCGTCGTGCGCCGGCCGCCACAGCGTGCACTGCGTCACCTGCAGGCCCGGGTTCTTCAAGGAGGGCAGCAGCTGTGTGGAAACCTGCTCAGAGGGGTTGGAGCCACACACCGACACCCCCCCTATCACCCCACCTTTCTTTCCTTATGGCAAAAACACATGGCTGATAACAGATAACCTCTCTCCCCCTCCAGTCACTATGGAAACACCAGCACCCTGGCCTGCGAGCGCTGTGACCCGTCCTGCAGCCAGTGTTCGGGTCGCGGTAACAGGAAGTGTCTGAGCTGTCGGGACGGCTACTTCTACGTGAGGCCGTGGGGGCAATGCCTGAGGAGCTGCCCGCCGGGCTACTACCATCAGAGCCGGTACAAGACCTGTCACAGGTGTCACCCCTCCTGCAAGACCTGCAAAGGTAAGACAAAAACTTATCAAAACTTATGCCTTTTTTAAATTTTTTTATTTTTGCAATGTTTTGTCTTATTACCGGGTGTGGTTTACGCTTCATTTTATGGGGCACATCATGCACAGTGCACCCGAGCGCTGTCTCGGAATGGAATTGAAAACAATATCATAAATTATTCATAAGTTATCAGGCTCTCCCAGAATTAAATATATATATATCATCACACTTTGATGATGATGGTGAAATTCTTTATTTGGAACATGTAAACAAAACAAATTACAAAATATAAGCAAAAAAAGACACAAAAAAAAAACCCTATCAAAAACTGAATGAAACGTATGTTATTTAAGGAGAGCGGTGCGCCTTAAACTCAACAATAACTCAATAAACAGAACTTCAGTATCATAAATGAATCACGCGTTCGAACAGGAGTAGGAAGAAGTGTAAACTTATACACTCGCATCCCTTTTTTAATTGTCCATCATTCCTCAGGTGAGCAATTTATAAACACCTGCTTCTATTTACAATTTAGAATATCTATAACCCCACATTATTCAAAGATAAACAACTATCCAGATTTTACCTCTAACCCAATATATAATAAAGAAAAAAAAATGACAATTCATATTCCCAGTTATATATTCAATCCAAATAGTATACACAAAAAATAAACCACTATCCCATTTTTATATACGTCCCAAATAACATAAAAATAGACAACTGTCCCAATTTTATATACATCCAAAATACTAGAAAAAATGAAAAAAAAAAACAAAAAAAACAACTAACAATCAACATTCATTTCATATCACTCGTCTGTGCATGTCTCTCTCTGTCCAGACGAGGGCGCTCTGGCCTGCCAGTCCTGCTTCGACGGCTACACGTTTTTAGGAGGAGGCATCTGTGAGTCCCGGTGTGTCATCGGCTTCTACGCTGCTCCACAGGTTTGCCGTCTGCTCAGCACCTCACAATTAACCTGCTGTAGTGTGGACACATGAATTTCAAGGGCGGAGGGATCCCGGCGCGGCATCTCCATGACGTCTGACTCTTGTTCTCCCAGGGCGCCGAGGCCCAGGGCGCTGAGCCGGACTGCCGGGCGTGTGACCCGTCCTGCATGGACTGCCGCGGTCCCGGCGAGTGGAACTGCACCGTGTGCGCGGCGCTCCAGATCCTCGCGGATGATGGCCGCTGCCTGAGCTGCTGTGGAGATGAAGAGCGGCCGGCCACCAGACTGATATCCAGGGAGTGCTGCGACTGCGAGGCCTCACGTGGTAAACGAGGAAGGCAGAACACACACACATAAGCACACACACGGATCAATGAGGCCTCCTGTGTCAAGTTCGTCGGTGGAAATTCCTCCTCACGGATTTGACAACATAGTACTGTGCATTGTATTGTTCAAACAGGGCTTTCCTCTTTTTTTTTTAACCGTTCTATGTTCAGACGAGACTGCTCCTTCGCTGGCTCTTTTAAATCACACGTCCAATCCAACCTCATTGTCTTCTCCATCCCCTTTTTCCAGAGGAGTGCATCCTGGGCGTCAACTACGTGCTGAGGGGGGCGGAGGATCTGGAGGCCAACGACGGCAGCGCCAGGCTGCTCATCACCGCCTGCGTTTTTGTCATCCTGTCGGTGGGCGGCAGCGTCTTCGTCTTCCTCCAAACTCAGTTCAAATCGCTCGCCGGCGCGGCGAAGGCCAGAGCCGGCGACTATGAGAGGCTGGACGCCAGCGGAGGCCCGCAACCCACCACGTCCTCTTTTGGGGATTACAGCGACCGAATAGTTGAATGTGAAGATGATGAGGGTGAAGATGATGACGATGATGATATTGTGTACATGGGACAAGACGGGACGGTGTATCGGAAGTTCAAGTACGGGCTCTTGGATGAGGAGGAGATTGAGTTGGAGTACGATGATGAGAGCTACTCGTACAGATGAAAAGAAGACCTGGACTGAAATACCTCTGAAATACAATCTGAATATGTGAAACACGGCTCAGCGCTATGCAGATTAGCCAGTCCTTGTTATTATTATTATTATGACAAGGCACAAAAAACAAAAAACAATCAGGAATCCATATCGTACACACGCGATGTGTCTTATTTGAAAATTTCACACAGGACACGTAATGTCATCAGAATAAATAGTTGCTCTCACGAAGACGGCGATAAAAAGTCTGGAGACAAATCAGCAGGCTAATTCAAGTTTTAGACTTCTAATAATTGCATAATCAACTTATTTTTTTTTTCCTTCAACACACTCCTCACGCCATAACTGGCACCGATCCAATTTTCGAACGGTGGATCCACAGCTGTAGATACACCTCCCGGTCGTATTTGTGTTTATTGTGTCCAAAAAACAAAAAAGCCGTCGAGTCGTGTGAAACGCTCGTCGGATAAGGCAGCTGAGGCCCTTTTGCAGATCAGCTCTCTGACCTCTGACCCCCGTCTCTTATCTCTCCGATCTACCCCTCGTGCGGCGTGCGCCAAAACGCGTTCGCCCGAATCCACGTTTCACATCGCGGCTTGAATTATCGAGTCGATCGTCTTCAGGGCCGACCAATCGAATCCAATCAGGTCTTTAAGCCGTTGGCAACTGCTGCTGCTGCTGCTGCGACGTGCTCGCGGTCGCATGCAGCTGTGTTTACTTTGTGTGATTTGTTTTTTTATTTTTTTATTTTTTTTTGAAACTGGACTTTTGAACCCCCCCGCAGGAGTCAAACTCCAAAAGCAAAGTGTGGCGCAACGATAGCGATCTGATGTTGCACCGGGGGGGCGGGGTACGGGGGGTGGGCTGCGGTCCAGGCTTTTCCCGGGTGGTTTGCACAGTGTGTTTCCTCTTGTTTGGTGAAATGCTTGGAAACGCTCGTTCGGTGTCTGCACAAGTCATCCTCTCCCAGGTGCAGCGGCGGGCTCCTCCGGTTCAACGTCAGAGCTGCGCTTTTTTTCCCCCCGGCCCCACAGTTCTTGCTTGAGGTGAAATGTGCTGTGAATCATTGTGTCTGTGAATAAAAGTTTTGATTTGTGAAGCGAGAGCGTGATGAAATTAGCGGGACGGGCGGCCGAGCCGAGGTGGAGAGCAGCAAGCGGCTGTCGCCTGCGAGCGCCGTGACATTTCCAATTCAATTGGCCACTGTGCTGCAAACGCTAATTTACATCAGGGATAATTCGGTTTTTAATCTGTTATGCCGTTTGCAAGCGTGGATTTGATTTAATGTGTTCCCGGTTTGCGTCAGTTTTGGTTATTGTAAAAATCACACAACTTGATGATGAGGGCCTGTTAGCTACAAGTGCCTTACACCGATCAGCCATGACATTTTAACCACCGCATGTTTACCATAGAATATAATGCAACGGCCCTGCGATCAGTTCTCCCTCCAGGAGGAGTTGTATGTTGAATTTTTACTGAATCTGTTTGAAAGAAGCGTTGACATTCAAGAATGCCTTTAAACTCCATTCAAATGGCCATTATAAAAAGCAAAAAATAAGTTATGACGGACATGAAACTGAAATGTTTACGCTTACAATATATACAGATCAATCCTACATTATGACCACTGCATGTTTGCCATAGAATCTTCAAAGAGTTTGATGTTGATTTTTTTTTTAAAAATCAAATCTGTTGGAGAGACGTATTGGCACATTCTAATGATCGTTATTGGTTATTGGGTCTGTAATTAGTGCTGCTGTCGAACTGTACTGGGTTATACTCAGAGGTGTCCCTAATATTGTGGTCATCCAACCCGTATGCATCAGGGTGACAAAATATTAGGAACACACCTCTCAGTATAACCCAGTGCAGTTCAACAGCATCACTAATTACAGCCGAAATAACAATCATTAAGCTGTGTAGACACCTGTCTCAAACAGATTCAGTAAAATAAAACTTAATTGCTGCATTATATTCTATGGTAAACGTGTAGTTTTAAGATGAGGGTGAAAATAGGATTTGAAATCATCAGCCACCGTGTAGAGGACAGGCCGTCCTGAAGGTCCAAGGGATATTTCCAGAGAAATGAGTGCAATGTTTGTTTGGATTTGAAATGTGGTCATTGTTGTCCCAAGTTATCCTGAAACTTACCCACAGATAATCACGCGGTGCAGAATTTTGTTGGTATAAAAACTCAAATTGTTCTCACACAATTTGGGTGTGTAGCTGATGTGAAGTCACTTTTTTTCTCTTCTTTATTTTAATCCCTTCCAGCTGTGTTCATAATTTTGGCCAAGGGGGTCTTGTTTTTGTACAACCATATGTTTTTAAGTTGCTGAAATGTTTTTAACGTTTCATCTAACTTTTGCTCAAAGTTATTATGTGTACCCAACAGGGTGAGAATAGACTCTGAAATTGAGGCCACCGTGTAGGGGGCAGGCCGCCCTGAAGGTCCAAGTGATATGTCCAGAGAAATGTTTGTTTGG
>CAAKHG010015948.1:13983-31999 GCA_901007715.1 Dactylopterus volitans | reverse complement strand
TGCGATCCACAGACTGCAGATGCACACACACACACACACACACACACACACGCTTAAATGTTACAACACTCGTTACCGATCTTTCACCCTAAAAAGGCTCGAATTGCACATGCTCGTCTCCAGGACATTATCAAAGAGCATCTCCACTGCAAAGCTGAACTTGGAAGAGCTAAATGGAACCAATGGATGAATATGCCACTTTGGTCTTTTCAAATAGGGCTGGTAAGTGATGCAAAAACTCAAGTATTGGCCATATCAATGCCTTGCAACTCAGTATTTCTACATTGCTGATTATGTTTGAGGAAATAAAACTGCGTACTTGAAGTTCATTCTGCTCAAGAAAAAAAAAAGGTGTGCATCACTGAGGACTAGACACTTTCCACTAGACAATCTCGTGTCCTTGAATACCGTTTCTATTATAACACGAGGTCCAAAAAAAAAAAAAAAGTCGCACATCAGCCAGCACTTGCAGTGTTTGACTGAAGTTTGCCAAACCGAAGAGACGAGAAGCGGCCGTGGGGACTTTTCCGCATGTTCACGCGGTCTTCGTGGAGACTTACGAGTCTGCTCTTCAATGGAGTGGACCAGGTGGATGTCGTACTGAGTCACCAGTGTGATGGAGACGCCGTTTCTACCTGCACAGGAAGACATCCTTGTCATGTCCAAGCTGAATTTGTTTTAGATATGTAATTATACAGCGCAGGAACTTCGATGATGCACTTCGAAGTCGCGAGGTTCACATTTTTAAGTTAGTCTTTAAACAATAGCCAGGTGCGGACATTCAAGTTATTAAATGAATCCTAATGTTCACACCTCATGTCTCTTCCTGAAGTGCCTCTAATTTAGAGGTAATTTAGGTGATGAGGTCCAAAATCTATAGTGGATCCTCATTATGCGCAGAAGTGTGTTGAAGCAAAAATCTTGTTCAATATCCAGGAGGACAGACTACAGAAAACCTTTTAGCATTCATGAAGGCAGCCGACTACTGATTATCAAGACGGATATCAAAAATTCGGAACCTATCTTTACCTGCTCTTGCAGTTCGGCCGACTCTGTGGATGTAGATCTTGGGTAGGCCGGGGGTGTTGTGGTTGATGACGACCTGAACAGTTGGAATATCCAAACCTCTGCGAGTTAGAGATGGGAAGGACAAGGTCAAAACACTGATCGCGACCTGCCTGCATTCTGGATCTGAATGAATCCTCTGGTGTCGGAACTGTGCAGCTGCGTACATGGGGAAGTACGCACAGCTGAGCTTGTATGCAGAATTATTCAGCTGCTTAAATTGTGCCGCAAGTAAAAACCGCCGTCATCTCTCATCATCAAGCGCAGCGGCTCTGCGGGGAATCTTACCTGGCAGCCACATCTGTCGCAATTAGGATTTTAAAGACGCTGGCCTTGAACTTGGCGAGATTTGCGAACCGTTGTTTCTGGAGAACAAAAAAAAAAAAAAAAAAAGAGCCACGTTTTGAGAGGGATTTGATCAGCAGCAATTTCCTACAGTGACATTTTTATGTCGGCGCAAGCAATCCAAGCTCATTTAATGTTTGTTTTTGTCCCTGCAATTCGACAAATACGACTGTGCGGCAAACTTCTCCATCAGTAATTGTGTTAATCGTATCTTCTTGGAAGGCTGCAGTGTTTACTATTCTGCCGCCACACGGCTTTAGTAGTTTAAATGAGAGCAAAATTATCTGTTAAGAGCATTGCTGCATTTATTCCCTCTTATTAAATACCTTCCCATAACTGATAATAGAAATAATAAGAAGCAATAGAAGACGTCTTATACAAGTCAGAGATTTAGCTTGTGAATGAAGATGCAACTGATTGTTTATCTAGTAATTGTGTGTACACACAGACACACACACACACTTGTGCAGGGCCTTTGTTACTGAAACCAATTCTGTGATGAAAATTTGAAAAGTTGTGTTTCCCTGTCGGTTTCAGGCAGCAGCCGACGTCGCGGTTCTGTTGCCCCTTGTGTAATCAAGCTGCTGTTCGGAGCCGCCTCACCTGCTTCATCATCGAGTGCAGGGAGATGGTGGGGAAGTTAAACTCCCGGAGCATCATGGTGAGGATCTGACAGCTCCTGTGGAGAAAACAACAAAGAACATTATCTTCTGTGGTAAATGTGCATTTTTGGATAAAAGAAAACCAGCTGTACCTGTAACTGTTCTATAAAACGATATTTTTGGTAGTTTTGTACACCACCACAATGGGTTTTAAATGATCAAGAAGTGATTTAAGCGTAGGCTCTCGGCTTTAACAGTGGCTGACCAAGCAAACAAAATTATAAATATGAGGATTTTTTTTTCCCATTCTTAGATTCAATTCCTTTACAGGCCTTAACTGCACCCACTTTCATGTTGCTGCTTGTCTGTGGGTCTTTCTGCCCTCAGTTTTGTCCAAATAAGCAGACGAAACTTTAATGCACAGAGAAACCCGCCAAACACACTCGTAAGAAATAAATGGATTTTAGATGTGTGACACTTAAGAGCTGCACACGGGCAGCTTGGCTAAAGGCAGGGTTTTGCTGCGGATGATGCAGAAGTCTAGGATAACATGTGCGCCCCTGAATATGGCATTTTAATCCCGTTATTCTTACTTGCATGTGTTGGTGAAGATGATGATGGACCAGTCGTCGTGCTCGTCTGTGAACGTCTGGATCAAGTGGACCAGGTAAGCGTCCTTCACCTTCTCCGGGGTGAGGATGTACCTCTGGTCCAGCTCCTCCACCGTGCGTGTCCTGATAACCACGACAACGACGTCACTGCATCAACTCCACATAAATTAGATTCTATGCTGCGTCCATTTTGCTTCTTGTCAGCAGCAGTGTTGACAAAATGTTCTCAACCTTTAAAAATCTGTACCTCAACAGGTTTGCACCTCTTTTCATTGCATAACTGAACCGGACAAACTGTATCGAGATAAGTGTATTGAAGAATACTCGCTCAACCGCACTTAACATTCCATTTTTGCCCGAGTCTGCCTTAAATGTGCAAGAGGTGCATTTTCGGCCATAACACAGGAGCTGCACCGCAAATGACGGGCAAACTGAGCTCCCTGGCTGATGCTCCTCATTCATAAATGAAACGCAAGATCTTAAGTACCGAGCAGATCAAATGGCGTGGAAAACTGAATCTGGCCCCGACTATTTTCCAACATCTTATAAGATAAAAGGATAATAAGAACGCTTCGGGTTGGTGGGTGAAATTACACGGGCAGGCTGCTCACTCTGATGTGCTCTCCCAGAAGAAAGGTCTGTTCATAGCGATGTTCTTGAGCTCCTGCAGCGTGTCGGTGAGCGTGGCGCTGAACAGCAGCGTCTGGCGTTTGGCCGGTAAAACCCCAAGGATCACTTCCAGGTCTTTGGTGAAGTCAGTGCAGCCCTGCTCCAACAGCCTGTCTGCCTCATCCAAAATCTGACACGGACGCACACACACACACACACACACACAAAAACAAAACGCATCACCAAAGCACTCACATTCGGTTCTTCAAAACAAAAGTGGACGATGTTTTTTTTTTATATAAAAACCAAAACAAACTTTTCAATGACTTTCATAATTTTTGTGATTTATCACAAAAAGCTACAGCAACAACTAGTTTCTCCTTTACAAATCTCTGACTTCCTATGAAATCGAAGCTAATTTTATTTTGAAAAGTAATTTCTAAGCATCCATAGTGCCGATTTCAGCACTGAATGAATGCTGGTATCATCTTGAGGCTACAAGATTTCAAGAACTTGTACGAAACCTGCCAGTGGAGCAATTTTGTGTTCACTGGCTGTTTAAACTACAGGTAAATGTTTACAGCCGTCTTTGTCAACTGGGTTCAACTACGTACAAAATTAAAAAGCTCAGCAATACATGCATGTTAATACTGTCTTTTGGGGTGGAGGCTCCTCTGGACTTCTATCCAGGCCTTCATCAAAACCAGAATCAACTACTGCAAAGGCATTCTGTACAGCACATAATTCAAAGTCCAAAATGAGCACATCCAGAGCTCTGCTAGTCTCCTGCTCACCCACTTCCACACTCGCGATCAGATCGCCTCGTCGTTCTGAACCTCCGCTGGCTTCATGTCCCACAACACTTTATCGCAAAGTCCCTCTCTTCACCCACAAAGCCCTGAAAAACCAGACGCCTCCCCACCCCCGACCTCACTGACCTGCTCCACCACCACCACCACACTCCTTCGCACATCTGCGGCTCTTCTGAGTCTCAACCTTCTGTCTCCACCAAGCGCCATCACTGAGAGTTCAGGCACTGATGAGCCACTTGTGAACTCACCAGGAACTGGATCCTCTTCATGCTGAAGGTGTTGGAGCTTCGGATGTGATCAGCCAGCCGGCCTGGCGTCGCTACGACAACATGCGGTTGGTTGGACAGCTCCAGGGCTTGGCTTACCATGTCTGCCAGGACACAGAAGAGGCAGAGCGGCAACCTTTGAGATTGAAGACTGACTACGTGGAATCGCAATCGCATAAAGACAATTAAAACTCCTTCGTGATTTAAAAGTGATAAATACCCATTGCAGTTCATTTCTAAGTTTAAAATCAAAACTAAGATAATTTCAGACGGAGGTTTTATGATAGTTGAGAAATTTACAAAGCACTCTCTTGTGCCTGATGTCCCTTATGATGCGCCATCTCAGACAGATGGATATTGCCAGGAATGTGTGTCTCCATGCGCGACTTAATTACCCATTCCACCCACGACAATGCAGTCGCGCAGACCCAGCGGCTTCCCCAGGACTCGAAACTGCTCAGCGATCTGATAGGCCAGCTCCCTGCGTGACAGCACAGTGACATATAGTACATGGTTAGTTAGAGCATCATTAGTTACAGTATAACTTCAAGTACTCAAATGAAAACACGAACGCCGCTGAATGAAATGCCCTTTGTCGTTATATTCCTTGTTTTTTTTTTTTCAACTGCTGCCGTTTTGGCTGAAACATCGGACTGCGCTGCAGCATCAATATCAGCATAGAGATCCACAGAGCGTGGAGAGGCGGCCAGCACTCCGGCGGCCTGCAGCAGCTACCTGGTCGGGGTGAGCACCAGGCAGAAGATGCCGTACGGCTCCTCTGAGAGTTTCTGCAGCACCGGCAACACAAACGCGGCTGTCTTTCCACTTCCGGTTTTCGCGCAGCCCATACAGTCACGACCTGGGCAAAAAAGAAAAGAAAAAAAAACACATTACAACCTCAATACATACGACGGTGTTACTGAGCCACATGACCTGCGACTTTAAAACGCTTTATGTAATTCTAAAATACTGATAACATTCCTCTCAAATGGTATACTCGGGTATATTCTGTCGTGATGCAACACATGTTCAGATTGTGAACTTTTGTTTTGTTGAGCACTTCCAGGGGGAGAGAATTGTGCGAAATCAGCATCTGATTTGCCAGAACAAACTCCAACACTTGATTTTACTGTTTTTTTTTGTTTTGTTTTTAACATTACACACTGAATTATGCCGAGCGCACATTCAAATGACACACAGAAAAGACTGGTGTGTTTTGGTTGAGGTATTCTCCCCGATGTTTACATAGCTGGAAGGCCAGCAGCGTTAAATCGCCCTGTTTTCTACTGGAGATTTGAGAGTAGACCTTTAATTCGACTCATTCACAGCTAGCGTACGCAAGACATAGCGAGCCCGGGGAGACGCGGCTGTCCACACGCCGTCTTACCCTCCAGTATCGCCGGCAGGCAGTTCTGCTGGACCGCGGTGGGCTTGTCGATCCCCAGCTGTTTACACTGCTTGATCAGCCAGTCCGAGAGGCCGAGCGACGCGAAGTCACCCATGTCTGGGTTCGCGTCCGTCCCCGAGGTTCAGACTGCTTACGTGGGGCAGCGTGACAAACAAACTGTTGCCGAAATACTGTATTTCAACGTGGAGTCGGGCACGAGTCTCGCGTGTTTCAGCTACGGTCGCGTTTATTACGTTTCAATATGGACGATGCGCTTCTTCTTCTTCTTCCTCTTCAAGCCGCAGCAGACCGGATGTAGGGACGACACGTGGTTGCCCCCCAGCGACCGAAGTTCGCAAGTACCTCAAGTATGAAAATCACAGAAAATTATGAATTCTGGGGTTTACTAGCAGAGTTTGTTAGCAGGTTAACTTGATCAAGAATCGCTTGTGTGGATCACATTAAAAAAAATGTAATGTCATGTGTAATATGCGCAACATTCCATTTTTACTTTGGTGTTTTGTCTAATATTTTGATAAAATATGACACATGTCTTTAGTAGTGAGTCTTTTGTGTTGTTGAGTGTTTCGGACACTAACAGACTTAAGAATCACCCACGATTTATCAGCAAGTCCATCAAACACACGGTCTGCTCTGTGCTATGAGTGTATTACCTCCGTAGAAGCCCGTCATGACTGAGAAATGCCCGGCTTTTACACTCAGTGGGTATAATTAGTAGAAGATCAGTACACAGTTTGGCTTTGTTTTGTACTTGCTCACACTATAGAGCTGAACAATAACCCTTCATGATGGTGGTGGGACACACACCCCTGTTTTTATTTGAGCTTTGACGTCAGTGTGAAATATCTTTGCAGTTTGGAGAGAAATGAAGGGGAAGTGAATGTTCGAAAATAGCAAAACACTTGTAAACCATAAGAGATTACTTTTCACAATGAAACAACCTCTTCTCCCCTCAATAGACAGCACATCAACTTACCATGCAGCGTCATGATGAAGTAACAAAGATCCAGAATCAATAAAAAAGAGCCCTCTACTTTTGTCTTTTCCTCCGTATGATTGAGGACCACCAATACACATAAAAATTCCATATGTCATTGGTAATACTTACCTTTGAGCCACACATCATTTCAAATCGAGCTCCCTTTCTATCGAGGCACTGAAATTAACCTCACAAAATTTTACACCAGCCCGCAAATGTCAGTGGTCTTTACTCGGCAGGTATCAGTGGACGGCTAGCGTGTGTCGTGTTTACAGCTCCATCCTCATCCCCCGGCTGTGAATGGATGTTAATCCCAGAGAACAACCTTCATCAGGTTTAACAGACTCTCTATGCTCCCCTGCTGAGCAGCCTCGCTGTTGTTCCTCCACCCAAGCTGAAGTAATTGAGCCTGAAGTGTCGTCTGATTTGAAGGGAAACTCAAAGCTGTGTGAGAATCTCTGTGCTGGAGGTGACAGCATGTTTCAAGTTTTTTTTTCTTCACAGTTGTTTCTTAACTGGAAACATTTATGGCAACTAGAGACTTTTATGGTTTTTGAGCTTCAGGAATGGAGAGAAACTCAATATTTGACATCTATGTATTGTCTGATTATTCACACTTGCCAGAGGTGTAATGCAGACATTTAAAGCAAACAGGGCTGTGAAAGTATTATAATTGAATCGTGTTTTATGCACAACATTATTAATAGTCCAGGTAGGACCAATCACAAATTCCAATCATAAGAGAATGGAAACAAAGGAGAATCCAATGGACTTTTAATTACCATTTAATTTATGTTTTTGTTTTTCTGAAATCATCTCTTTCACTCTAAGCCACCATATCTCCTACAAGTAATTACCCTGTTCAAATTATGTTTATGCACATTTATTTGTCTCAGTGTGATCTCAAGTCACGTACATTCATGCAGCCTCCAGCTTATTATCACTTTGCCAACAACTTTAGTGAATACAAAAAAAAAAAAAAAACTGTCCCAATCGATAGGGTGTCCACAGAAGTAGATGGACTGATGTATAAGAAGAACGGAGGTATCGATGGTCTGACACCAGTGTAATTCCACCGTCTTTTCCTGTAATTTCAAGTTTTTCATACCTTTTTCGGAAAAATCACTCATGCAGCCTCTCAGGCAGCTGCTGTTTCCGTTCAGATTTCCAAGACTTGAAAGTCCTTTGATAACACGAATGTCAAATCTTCCTGCCAGACTGTGAATGTTTCAAACCATCTGTTCTGAACTGATTGGCTGTAATTTTGGAAATCTTCGGAAATCAGTGTATCACAATATTTCTTGATGGTTTCGTTTCCCTTAACCTTGTTGTATATGGCTGCATCCAACACGATGGTGCTTGAGAACTGACCTCTAGAGCAGATGATACCTTGTTTGTCAGATCATGCATATCATTGTCTTTCTGAGCGTGAAGGAAGCTTTGGATTTGATTCAGCGGGCGAGGAAGGGAAAAAAAAACTTCACCACGAAGGCCCATCTGCGTCTTCACACTGGGCTGCCAGAGGTGATTAATGCCAAATGTGTTAAAGGCAGAGGCCCACAGGTTCAGCCCCACCTCGTCCCGACCTTCCAGCTGTGCTGCAAACTGCCTTGAACGGGCCAAGAAGTGTCTTCCCGACTGCACTGGAGGGCTGTTTGCGTGTCAGGCAGAGATCTGATGTTGGCTGCTGCCTCCCTGCAGCACAGGAGCAGTCAGCTGCATCACTAACAGGCCACTGAGCAGCACCATCAGTGACTCGCTCGCTCTTCCACCACATTTGACGCCTCGCTCTGCTGTGCCGGGGCCTTGCTCATGCGAAAAACGGGTTTATCTTGAATCAGCGGTGACTCCAAATAATCGTCTGCACGAGTCAATAAGGCGCGTGCAACTCTAAGCGTGTCTCAGCAGTGATTTTCACCAACCTTGGGGAGGGACGCTTTGGTGAAGACAACGAAAATGTTCTGTTCCTGTAAGCAGCTCTGTGAAAGTTTTGGATTTTCTAAATACCTATTTTGTATTGACATGGGAATAAAATCACAATCCAATCCAAATGTGCCATTCGGTCTTGTCACATATTTAATTGTAATATTCTGTGCACTGTTTTTATTATATTTGTTTGTTGACTTATACCGCATCATTACACCATCGACTTCTTCCTCTTTATTTCTTTTTTCTTTTTTTCCAGGATGTATTGCACCTTTAATGGCAGCCTGTTTCACCTGATTACCGATTGTAATAATTAAATAACATTTTCTTTGTAAAAAAAAAAACAAAAAAAAAAACGTTTTCTTTGTGGCGCTCTTGGGAGGCCGCTCGGGAAAAACAGATTTTAATCTCATTGAGGCTGTTGCCTAGTTAAACAGAGGCCATAATGAAAACCATCTACTTGGCTATAAATCAGAAAAATCCACGCATAGATATTCCCATAAAGACTTGATGTGAGTCGGGTCACTAAGTTAACGATGCTCTGTAGTATTTTTTTTACAGGCATGATTATTGTGTTCTTTATTTATCTATAGAGGTTTACTCATGATTATATTTCGTGCTCTGACATTTAACTGGAAAGCAGGAATTTGGGGGTGGGCGGGTGGTTGCTAGTTAGCGATTTGACCAACAGATGACGCTGGAGAGGCTGCGTGGTCCCACGGAGAGAGTTGAATGGGATCCCAGTGTGACCTGGCACACAAGCGGAGGAGGGGAGCAGTGAGCGCCAGTCCCGCCGGAGGTTCGAGCGAAAAACCATTCCGTCGCCCGACCCGCGTCGACATTCTTGCGTGTGTCCGGCGTGCGGAGCTGCCGAACGCTTCACGGTGCGTAATTACGCACGGAGTCCGATCCTCCGCGGCGCTACCCGCCGAGGAAACCCGCGGACAAAGGGAGACAGGCCGGCTGGATTACTACAACTGACTTGAAGGAGAGGAGTACTGCTGGAGGGGGACGCGCGCGCAGTCGGAAGTGATTTCTCTCTCTGTTTTTTTTTTTTTTTTTGGTCTCCAGAAATGTAACGTCCTGGATTCCGGGGCTAAATCCTATCAGTTTGGAGACCGAGGCGAGGAGGACAAAAAGAGTTAGTCTGTGGAATCTGTCTCAGAAACGACATTGAGACCGTCGGAGCATGGGGTAAGTTGGAGATGTGTTCAGTCTGCCCGCTCCGCTGTCTGGAAGTGATCGCTCGAAGGGGCGTAAATGGTTGGGAAAAAAAAAGAAAAGTGAACTTTGTGGCGATTTGGGGGGAAGAGCGCCACCCCTTTGTCACAAAACATGCGCAAACAACATCCCAGTGTTAAGACATTGAAGTGTTTTATTGCGCCGTTTTCTTCTTTGCATCCCGATTCGCTTCGAGGGTCTTTATGCCTGTGACCCGCAAAGCTTCAGCGGGGCTCAGGCAGGTCGACGTGCGTCGCTGCGGAGCAGCGGAGCATCACACTGATCAGCTGAGTTTGTTTGAAATGGCTTGTGCAAACTTAACGGTCACATGATGACACACACACACACACACACACACACACACACACACACACACACACACACACACACACACACACACACACAGGCCATGCGTGTATCCTCCAGCAGTGATTTCCTGTTCTCTGTTCCTCTATATCAACTGCAAACACTACACTACACCACACACACACACACACACACGCAAATTTGAGAAGAATGTGGTGTCAAGCTGTCCAATATTAGAACACCATCATCGTAGCCTTCTGTCATCTCTGCTAGGGTTTTGAGTTTTCTTTTGCGCGGCAGTGACAGGAACCATTGTTGTTAATATTCCACTCATTTAGAATGTGTTTATCAGATGCTGTTACAGAATACTCGCAAGTATTTAACCCATATTTTTTGACCCCTCAAATGTCCACAAAGGGTTGCTCTTTCTCAAGGCGGCGCTCAACCGCATCCATCTTCTAAAATGAAACTCACAGAGATGGTGTTAATGATGCGTTCAGATGGTGCTTGAACTCAAATTTCCATACTTGCTGTTGCATGTTGCACTCAAATGGCCAATAAAATTCCGGCGTCCTCTGTTAAATGAATCCCCTACTGGCCACACGTCTGATGAACTACGTCTTTGAACAACATCACTCAGAGATCCCCTCTTATATTTGTAGTGTCGGTGTGGCTCTTTATCACATCGTGCACACGGCCTGGGAAAAGTTCAAGACACTCTTAAGACACAGTTGAGTCAAATTTGTAAACGCAGAGGAAGCACACCGTCTGAACATGTGACAGTCAGAGTGACACCATGCCGCAGCGTCCTGGCAGGGCGCTGCAGGAAGCATCCACAGCCCAGTGGAAAAGCTTGAGAGTCAGGAAGGGGATTTGGGAGACAGGCTTGGGCAAGTCACAGGGCCACTGAGCACACTGAGGTTGGAAGCTGCACAAATTCTTGATGCGAGGAGCCATCGTGCTACTTCTCTGCCCTCCCGTCATCAGCCAGCACCAGGAAGAGGGGAAAGTCGATTAACAGTCTCTTCAGATCCATAAACAGAACGGGTGTGCGGGGCTTGGGTTCGTCTCCTCTGTGTGAGAGACTTTTTTTTTTTTTTTTTTCGGGATCTATCTCCTCTTCACCAGTTCCGCCTCATTAAAAATCTAGTAAAAACAAAGAGGCAACACCACCTCATACTAAAATATCTGAAGCTGTTGATATGGGAGCAGTGAGCACTGCTAATGGGATGCTGGCGGCAGAAATAATGCACCAGTTGTATCCTCCAAATCTTTATGGGTGAACACTCGAGTCGTCGTCAGCATTTCCACGATGCTCCGGAAAGACCCGCACTTTGTGACCCATCATATGCTGTATGTTTGGGTCAATACCACGATGGGGCGGTGTGGGCAGCGTGTCAAGGTGTAGTTTTTCAGCGGAGCTGTAATTTGAACGCCTTCCGTTGATGCTACGCTCGCTGACAGAGCTGCGGTATTTGTGATATCCGTGCAACATCTCCACTTTGCTGTGCTGTCAATGTAACCTGTCAAAAAAGAGACTGTGATGCAGGTTCTTTATGCTTTCACCGATGATGAAGAACCAGATTGGAGTTGCCAACCTCCGCCTAGTTCCAGCTGTCCGAAACGTCACAATTTGATCCGACACACAAGACTAAATCCGAGTTTATTGTGATGTTTTGGGTTTTTTTTCCATTAGACCTGTCGAGCTTTTCCGGTAAATAATTTCACCTTGTGACTTTGACCCTCTTTCTTCTTGTTTTGCTGCAGAGGAATTGTCTGCCTGCTATAAAATGTACCCGCTACACCGAGAGAGGTATAAGCACATTGTTGCCTCTGTGTCGTGGCTCTGCATGGCAGGGATGGGCGATCGCTCAACTCACTTCTACCCACAAAGGCTGCAAACGCCTGCAAGAATTTTAAGTTCACTCATTATTCATTGTACGCCGTCTCCATGTAGGTGACATTTGATTGACGTCAACGCGGTGACATTTCTCCACCGCGCAGCTTTGGGTTGCACAGTCAACAACGCAGTTTGGAATTGTGCGAGACGTCTTTTGAGCATCAATGCTTTTAGTGTTACTCAAAAATGCAACATCAGGACCTGACTATTTATGAATGGGGATCAATCCGCCCATCCCTGCGTCGTCAATCATTCATTTGCCTCTGTGCTCGCTTCCCATCCTCATGATGTTTATCAAATAGGATCTGACTCAAAGGTTCCATGCTTGGAGTTATCTGCATCTGTTGTCTGCACGTTGTCTTCACCCGGACCCCCTCTTACCGTGTTGTCCCTCCCGTGAGTTTGCCTCATTGTAGCTTGACTGTTCCATACGTCGTTGGCTACTTTAGAATCTTGCATCCTTGGATCCCCATGCTGGGCTGTTGTAGTGATCTGCATGTCAAAACTTAACTATGGCTGTCAAAGGTTTGTTGTGCAAAAAAACCCACAGTGTTTTTCAGTGAAATGTAAGTATAAAATCCCCAAATTTAAACCTTGAATTGAGGAAGGGAGTGGGGGGGTGGTTACAAATTGTAATTACTTGATGAACAGGAGCTTATCTGCACCGCCTGTTAATCACACAAAACAGTTCTTGATCCCTCCTAAAACTACAGATGGTCACTTTTCCAGCTCTATTTGTGTGCTGATTAAATTGATATGTTAATAAATGAGTTTTAGAGGTTTGGTAGGTGTATTTTTTTTTTCATTTAAGCATTTCTTTGCACTCAGAGTAAATCAACCTTGCTTTTATGGCGCTTAACACACTTAGATCTGAAACAATTTGGTTTCGACTAGAACGCAAGCACTTAATCTGCGGCATGATATCATAAAAACAGTTGGATGTCTGTGTCCTCTCACCGGCCAAGGAGAAACCCAGCTGCTCTGTAGGGAGAGGAGCTTCTTAATTGCCATTTTGGAGACATCTACAATTTAATGAATAAATTCACATCTCAGCTCGCTCTCCCTCTGTTCATGTCATTTCAGTATTATTGAAATGGAAGTGAATAACTATGCTGCCACGGGATGGAGATGAAAGATCAGCTCTTTTCCTCGTGTCCCTCTCTGACCTTCATAGCGTGAATATTGCAGAGCTCCACAGCAGTGTGCCGTCTTCACAAGCGCCGACAGCTACCAATCAAGTTACCAATCAGACTCCCGCACCAGTCGCGTCCAGCGCTTTAAAGTGTCACGAATCCAGAGCTCGTGCCTCCATTCTCGTCTCCGGTCCGAGCCACAGAATGTTGTGTATTTCTACAATGCAAAGAACCACGGAGATGCTTGTAAAAGTGCTCAACAAAAGCGAACGATAAACCGGACTCTCAGTCCCACCCCACAGCTTTCCTTGCTGTGTGCCAAGTGATCAACATGTTTGTGCTGCAGATATGAAGTTTTGTTGACTGGTTCTGAGTTTCCCCTCTCCGTGCTATTTCGGTATGTAGTTGTATCATGTTGCCCGAGTATGTCGGCCACTTTCGCTGGCTCAGGAATGCGGGCACAAGGCTGTTGGCTGTCCGAGGTCGCTTGAAACGGCATTAAAGGGGAAATATTTTTGGTGGGAATGTAGTAAGATCTGCCCATGGGATAACAAAAAAGCAAATAAATTAATGAATTAATAAAAGTGACATAAATAATTAAATAAATAAGATAAAAGCCTCTCCCTTTTGGGAAAGCCTGACGTCCCCAGAGGCTGGATGTGT
This sequence comes from Dactylopterus volitans, assembly GCA_901007715.1. Taxonomy (NCBI): domain Eukaryota; kingdom Metazoa; phylum Chordata; class Actinopteri; order Syngnathiformes; family Dactylopteridae; genus Dactylopterus; species Dactylopterus volitans. The sequence goes on along the minus strand of CAAKHG010015948.1, from coordinate 18,153 downwards.
GTTGTTAATGCACAGATGGTGAAAAAGAAGCTGTGCTGAAGCACTCAGCTGATGCTCTCATTTAGGCCTAATTTTAGTTTTGGGGTGGAAGCAGAAACCAGGACAAACCTAGGCGAACGGGTCAGCGCTTGTTTACTTAATCTGACAAGATGAACATGGGTTTCTATGATAGCTTTCATTATCTTTGTTGTAGAACTGTTATGTGTAGATATATAATCCTGGAGTGTCCATCTTGTCACTTAAAATACACAGTTATTTCAGTTGGACAAACACTCGAATCTTATTTAGGAATGATTTCACATTTCCACCGTCAGACTGCTGCACAACAGCTCCCTGAGGAACGCAAATTTATCACATTTTTTTGTTGTAATTCCGTGGTGAGCAGCAGCGTGTTTGGAACCACGGCCACAGCGGGCACATGATAGTGATGGCCAGGTAAGTGTCCGAGATGGTGCTTCGGCTGACGATCATTTATTATTTAATCTTATTACAATGCTTTTTAGTAATTCATTAATCGCTTGGTTGAAATGCCTATAAAATATTGAGAATTAAAAGCCTGCGGGGATGTTCTCAAATGACTCTGTCGCAGCTGAATTTGCTGTCATAGAAGTTCACATTCGAGAAACTGAAACAAGTGACAGTTTTGCTTCCAAACATACCAAAACAGCATTCCCTTCTACAAAATTGTTGCCGATTCATTTTCTAATTGATCAAAAGACTAATTGAGCAAAATAAACGATTGTTATACTAACATTTTAGGAGCTCCTAAATATCACATGTTCCTAGACCAAAAAAGTTTTAAAAACACTGTTAATAAACATCACAAGGCATTACTGACCTCATTACCTGGTTTTGCTATTAAGCTCATCAATAGTGATCATTTTGGAGAAGCACTCTGTTGTTTATGACTTCCTATGAATGGTGTATTTGGAGATTGTGGTGCAGGCATTGTTGACATTGTTATCTATACATCGCTCGGACAGGAAGTGCAATTTCTCTTTCTCTGACACTTGCGTAACCCTGTGGCCATCTCCTCCCTCCTCTTATCTCCTGCAGGCCCTCTGCTTTGCTCGCACAAGTGTGAAATATTGGCTTTTAAGTTCAACCAAACAGATTTCTGGCAGCAAGTTTTGCAGCCTCACCCTCCCCGAGGCTATTTACAGCCAGTTAAGGTTATAAGGTCTGTTATTGGCAGGTTGAGGAGTATTCTCTAAAACTGCAGGACTAGATGGGAGGGTGCAGCTTCTGTTCCACATATCAGGGATTCAGCGTGGTGAATGAGTGCCGAGGATAAGAGGAGTGATGAAGAGAGCAGAGGGAAAGGATTAGAAAGTGATGACTGGAGGCGAACTTGTGTGTGTGTGTCTGTGTGTGTGTGCACGCGCGGGCAAGTAGACACTGAATGATGCATATTTTAAGTTTCCGCGCTGAAATTTCAAGAGCAGTCTCTTATTTTTATGGATGCAGAGGTATTCCAATTTGAGATAATGTGAACTATGGAGATGTTCCTCATTAGCTTGTGGTGTCTTGTGCTGTCTGACGTGACTGACACATTGTCTGTTGCTCGAAGGCACTTCAGCACTGTTAAAATGTTTATTTGTTCATTTAGCAGGTTCATCTTCAGAGGACTGTCCCACAAATCTCCCGACTCAAAACAGCAAGAAAAGTAGAATCTTGCATCATAAACAAAAACAAATAGATGGCAGGAGCAAGTAACTAACACCCTTGTTGCTATGAACACAAACATTGTCAAACGGCAACTTTTCATGTTTTGTTTTTTTTTAATGCCACTGCATGGCAAAGAATACTGAATATTTTGATTTGATTCAACAGAACGCCTCAGTTCATACATCCTCAAACTTCACTAACGAGAGAGCATTAAATATGATTTCACAAGATATCTGTGGTCACCTGAGAGCATTGAAGGGGACTCCGATCAGTGTGTGTGTGTGTGTGTGTGTGTGTCATTATCATGACAAACCGTGCTGCCGCCAGTGTCGCCTCTCCTTTCTCTGTTTGAATTGATTCCATCCTGGATCGGTTCCATTAATCCTCTGGCCTGCCTGGTTCGGCTCCAACTGTCCTCGTGTCCACGTCAGATGTCTCACCTTTTTTGGCTGAAAGTTAACATTTGCAAGTTGGGTTCATGTAGGTTTCTGCGGGTCTGCTTTAGATCAAAAAATAGCCATCCTCTGAACAATGGAGCTGCAGCAACCAATCAAAATTGGGGGAGCGCAAAACATAAGACGTGTGTGTGTGTGTGTGTGTGTGTGTGTATGTGTGCGTGCGTGCGTGCGTGTGTGTGTTCCCTTCACATTTGATAGTCACAAGATTTGTAATTAGGGAAACAATTTAAGATGAGGTATCCTGGTGGAGTAACAGGATAAAAGGTGTCAAGGTGTCAGTCATCTGTCCTAGCCCTGTATAATCAGGATCTCAAAATTCATAATTGTGATGGAAAAATCACAGAGTAACATTCTGTCACCTTGTCGCCGCGTGACAAAAAAAAGAAGAAGCAAAAAACCAAACTCCAGCAAGAACACGCAGTCTTTCTGAGCAAACTTCTCATTACAAGGAACACATGGATATGAGGGAACATGAGGATAATGATTCTGGTGATGCCTTGTGCCTCCCGTCATCGTTCACAACGCTTTGGTGCCGACACGCTCGAGCAGCAAACAAGGAAAGCAATAAAAGGCGAAACTCGCATTACATCCAGCTCGCTAATTTTGCCATGCAAGAGCAGGAGAAGCATCGTCCTCATCAGTGCTGCTGCTGCTGCTGCGGCTGCGGCTGAACTCGGAATATTTGAAAGTAGACTATAGTCGACTAACTTTTATCGAACGCTGATAGGCATGGACAGGCTATCGGGAGGACTGCTCAAGCAAACAATTTGATTTTATTATAAATTTGCAAGTTGATTTATATTCAACATGGACTCTCCTCCTCCTGCCTTTGCGCCCTGTATTGATGAGGCACTGCTGGTTATTTAATTCATATGTTGTTAGTTGAGCCCCTAATGACCTCTTGCTTATTAGTAATGCTAGTTATCTTTCCAACTTTTCTCAGCTTATTATGTGTTCTCTTCCCCTAAATTCTTTCAAGCCAGACTTGAAGGCAGCAAGTTAAGTAAATCTTCCGATGCTCCTGCAAAGAGCATTAGGCATGTATAATTCATACACATCAGATAGCGCTGGAGACACAAAAGATTTTCTTGAATTAATTAAACTCAGCATGGGCTGTCCCAAAAGCACCGCGCGCCGCACGAGATGGGATTTCCATTCCCGTGGAGGTAATGAACTGCTATCAAAAATGTGCAAGCGGTGATTTGACACCGAGCGTGAAGGCTGGCAGCGAGCGCAGCCGCGTAGGTGAGAGGAAGCCTTAAATCCTCCTTGTTCTCAAATTGCTCCGCGTAGAAAACTCTCGCCCTGGTATTGTCTGCCTTCCAGCTCGTCCAGATGGAGCTATCATAGAAGTCTCTGTGTTTACGGCCTGTGCTGCAGGCAGTAGCCAAATATTGTTGTAATATTTTCCTGGCCCTAAGAGGAATTATTTCATCTATGCAGAGCTGAGAGGGAGCTTGCGTGCTCAGCAGAAGCCTTTCCAGTATAGACTATGGGAGGAAAGGGGTTGTTGTTTTAGCCCCGGCAGCCTCACTATTTTACATTTTATCAGACCCCCTCATATTGTATGTACACCCGCATTATCAATTTATCTGAACGCGTCATGGCAATTAATTTATCATGAGGGTGGGGTGATGCTCGCAGCCTCCGGGCTGCATGCCTCTATCTGGTGTCACTGCCACGCATTTAAGGAGAGTGAGCTGTTAGTGGATCCAAGGAAACTTAAGAATTCCAACTTCAGCCATCAGCTGAGACTCAGATGCCCGATTCTTCCGTTCTCTGACAATGGTAATGTATCAACACAAGGAAGGAAGAAAGAAAACAACATTCTCAGCCCTCATAATTTTGTTTGAGGGGCAGAGCAGTTCTAAGTTTGGCACCACATCAGAAGTGTCTGATCACCCAGCGGTGAGAGCTGCAGACTTGAAGAAGTGCAGAGTGGAAAATAAAATGTTCCAGAAAGACTTGAGTATAGTTTTTTTTTACCTCGACCTGTCTACCATTTGAGGAATGCAGAATGAGAGGTTGTGATGTCTGACGGTGC
>CAAKHG010015946.1:0-15060 GCA_901007715.1 Dactylopterus volitans | reverse complement strand
TACGTCTTGCTCAACATCTTGGGGGGTCCAGAATCTCTGAGAGTTATGTTGTAACAAAGGAGTTCAGGTTCCCCATTTTTGAGCAGTTTACAGTCTGTCTAGAGCTCTTATTTTGAAGGGCAGCACTGGAGACGACGTCGTGAGTCTCGTCTGTGTTTCATCCAACAGACCTTCGGTGGTTTGTTATGTGGTACTTTAACAAGTACAGGCGCCTCAGACGCCCTCGGTCACACTCGTATCCATGACGCCTTCACTGACCCTCCCGCCGACCAATGGGAGACGAGGCCACCTCCAGTGGGCGGGCCTCACTCTTCCTCCTGTACAGTCGTTTTGACATCCCTCAGTCAGACGCGTCGTTCTATCATCCGCTGAGTTTAATAACGGCAGAGTCTCAGCATGCCTCAAACAATAAACCTGATATGTTTTTATCAGGCTATAACGTGATACTGATCTATTTTTATGGTGTGGCAGCAGCACGCTTCAGTACGATAATGTGTTTATAAGGAGATTTTAATGGAAATTATGACTTAATTGTCATTCATGATGTGTAAACAGCAGTGGAGGAGTCATAACTCTTATTACATCTGCTTGTACAAATCGTTTGCTCATAAATAATAGTCATGGCGGCCGAGCAGAAGCGGCCACGTCTCGTGAGTGATGAGTGTTGGTTGCGGTTGTTGTGGCGGCGGCGAGTTAGTGTTTGCTGCCATGGCGAAGCCGGCGTGACCGTCACAGTGTCAGCTGGCTGCCTCCTCTGCCGGCCGCCTGCTGATTCATGGGCAGCGTCACGGCGGAGGAGGCGGCGCCGAGGACAACGGGACCATTGACGAGGGACGGACCACAAGGCCGCCACAGCCCGGACCGGGTCGGGATGGTCCTGGTTCATGGTTTTGGACTCCACGCTGTTGCTCGGCTGTGATGCCCACATCTCCAGGTTCACGGCCGCGGCGCAGCGTCTGATGCATGAATCAGGGGAGCGTCCCATGCACCCACGTCTTAGGTTGAGTAGCATCAATGAAAATGGCAGAGCACGCTAGCTCAGTATCGGTCGGCATCAGAATCGGAATCCACAAGTCTGTTCAGAGTCTGGATCCAGGTTCAGGTCTCAGTCGGCTCGTCTCTGATCAGTTTCACTTTTCTGGGCGAACGCCGGGGTCTCTGCTGGCGAGATGGTTCCGCGCGAGTGGCGTGCAGCGGCGCCTGTCCTCAGCCGGGGCCCTCTCCACCCGCCAGGCGGTGACATCATCTCAGATCCCACCAGACAGATTGTCATTTCTGAGGAGCGTCGCGTGTTTACATCATGACCTTTTTTTCTTCACCCGGTGGGAACCTGAGTCGGATTCGTCATCTCTGCCTGCCGAGAGAGGAACTATGAATACTTTTATCTGAGCGGCGCCCCGGTGGTCCCCAGGACTCCTCCTTCATCGGCGACCCCACTGCTCCTTTGTTTCATTTGGGTTTCTGGATTGTCCGGTTCTGTTGAGACCGCGCTCGTCTTATACAACAAATATTTGCATTACATCAATTTATGATATCATAATCTCTTAACCAAAGATGTGAGCCTGTCAGAGGATCCGCCGCTATCATCCGTGCGGCTCCAGCGTTCCCTCTCCGGAATCTTCGTTCTTACGTTGTCTCTTTGGGGACAATGAATCCATAATCATTGAATCAATAAGTCATTATTTGATCAATCTTTCAATGATCGTTGATGTTCCTCATGCATCATCACTCATCTGTGTTGTACGTTCCTCATAAGTGCACATGTTAGTAAATGTGTTTATTATTGAAGGCACAACAAACCACGTCTGACATCACGTTGGGTGTCAGTAGTTTGTTAGTCCACAATTGCACCTCTGGAGGAGAGGCGGCCTGTGCGAAACCCAGGGCAAAAAAATAAAACGTGGGACATCATCATCAGGTGGCGTCACATCAGGTGCTGCTGTTCTTGATTCATGGTGGCATTTGTGTGTTTCTTGGATTAATTCAAGGAGTCTCCTGATTGGTCGGCGTGACTGGAGGTTTTGCCTGCCCCCGTGTGTGTGCGTTCTATATTCACTTTGCCAAAAGTCTGAGGGATGTTGACGTCGTGTGTTAGATTCAGCCACCTTCCCCAGGTGGTTTCTTCAGCGTTTCATGTCTTTGCTGCTCAGATAGAAACCCTCAGCAGCAGGTGGACGGAAACCCGCCGGCTTTCATCTGATCGCAGCTTCTCTCCTCTGGTTTCGGTGGTTTGAGAGGAAACTGTCTGGAGAGATTTCCATAGATGAAGTGACACAAGAGAAGGAGGTTCTGAGAAGTGCGGGGGTTGAGTCCCCGCCCTCCCCAGTGGAACGTCTGAGTCCAGGCCATGTTCAAGTGAAGGTGACGCTCCCTGGTCTTCGTGGAAAGCTTGTGGGCTCGATGTGAAGTCAGCTTTGCAAATGAGCAGCGTGGATGTTTCCCTCATGTGATTTCCCCGTGACGACCGCAACGAAACACAAGTCCCCAGGTCAGAGGCCACAGTAAACGTGTGGAGGTCTGATGAGGCGGCGCCGGAGCAGCGGATCGACCACATACCACCGAGTTCCTCTTCCTGGGAGGTCTGAGAACTCACGGAGTTGTCAAGAGATTTTCAGCGAATCAGATATGTAGGTCGCTGTCCAGGAATACAGCAGCAGGATGGGCCGAGTGGAAGCAAGCAAATGTCCGATTAGATCCTGGATCAGCAGCTGAGATCACGAGCCTCCATCAACCACAGCCCTGCTGCTGAGTGTAACTCAGCTTCAAACCAGAGTCCTTTGTTTTTGTTTTTTAGCTTCAGTTTGATTTCTGCTGTAAATGCGGGAAACTATAAAGAGTGAGTGAACGCCAAAAGCCTTTCAAATATTTAGATCCATTCATTATTCATTCATTGAGACCAGCATGTTCTAGTCAGTGCTGAAGTAGTGTCATATTAAAAGTTTAAGGCTTGTACAATGAGTTTGTTAGCAGCTGATAAATGCTGGGATCCCGATGAGAGACGCTGCGGATCGAGTCGCGCCGATACTGCCGATATGGCCGATATTGGCGATACTGCCGATACAATCCCGATACATCGGGCCATTTGAGGATGATATTGGCAGATGAAATCAGCTGACCAATAAATCGATGGCCCATTCTGGGTCTGGATCGGCGCTGATCCGGATGGATTTGGGTGGATCGGCGTCGGAGTCCTGGGCCGTGTTCAGTCCGTCAGCTTGCCGTTGCAGCTGCCCTCCATCTTGAATCCGGCCGCGCTCACAACTGAAACGGGCGTGCAGATGTGTGATTTGTGAGAGCTCAGACTTTGAGGTTTTGCTAAATCACAACACTGATCATCACTGTCCTCAACCAGGCTGGACGCCACCAAAGATTGTTTATGACTGAAGATGCTCCACTCTGTTTACACAGTCAGTGCTCCTGTTCCTCCAATGACTGCGGCAGCGTGCGTTGGAAATTATAGTCGTATAAACTCAATTTTCTCAGTGTTTGATGACATTTGAAAAACTCATTTGTCAGAATTAGTAGCTCCAGCTGTTATTTCAAACCGTCAGATACATTTCAATCAACTTTTGATCACTATTAGTCAGAGGTTGGACATGGTAACAGAAGATGCAGTCCCATCAGTGATGAAAGAACCCTGCTTGAGAACCACAATTATTGGATATGTGTGGACGGTGCTTAGAGTTAATGTTAACATTAGTCACATTTTTTTTAGATGACGATTGTCATACAAATATTTTTGATTCTCGATTTAATGGTCTGTTCATTTTCTGCCACTGTCATAGTACAAGCCTGATCATGGCTTAATGATGCAAATGCACTCTGAAGAAGAACAACAGATGTTTATTGGCACTGAATATGAACACATTGATAAAAAAAATACCTTTAATATATTGTATGTAACATTATGATATACTTCAATAAGATCAGTAAGAACTTCAGATGAGTTTGGGTTTGACATTTTAGTCTTTTCTAGTTTTCTGCCATGAATTCCATCAGGTTCGGCCCCCCGAGTTTGGCTTCCAACCCAAATGTGTCCACGGCGGCGCCGTGGCGTTTAAATAGTCCATGCTAACAGACGATGGCGCAACTTTTCTGCACTTGTGCCATAGAAGAAGAAGAAACGCAACTAGATGATGTCATTAGGAGAGTAAAAGAGTGGGACATCAGATGGTGGAAAACCACATGGAGACACCGACGACTGTTGTCATCCCGCTGTTTTTCTATTGTGATGACAAAATAATTGCTGCACCAACAGTGGCGATCGTGTAGCGAGCGTGACGGCGCTCGTAAGTGTCACATCAGATGAGTTTTGTTCTGATGATCCTCTTGCTTAATCTAACGCCGCTCGCTGCTGTGCTCCTCAGATGGGTTCTCAGTACGGGCAGCAGCAGCAGCAGCAGCAGCAGCAGCAGCAGCAGCAGCAGCAGCAGCAGAACATGGGTGGTTACTGCCAGCCGGGTCAGCCGCCGTACTTCAGCCCGCCGCAGCAGCAGCCCGCCGCCCCCAGCCAGCCGCCTTACATGCAGCCCCGCCCACTGCCGCAGCAGGTAGGAATGGTGAGGTGTTGTTTTCAATGTTGCCGTATGTCCTTAAACAGGACCGACATGCAGAGTACAGAAAAGAAGCCCAAAGTGGCGATGGAGGTGCGCAACAGCTGGTTAAGAAGCACATCCAGGAGAGGAGAACAAAATGTCTTTTGTCAGATGCGTTGGCCAATAAAAGCGCTTGATGTCTGGATGACGTCACCCCGGGCGACGCGGCAGGGCGACGCGGCAGGGCGACGCGGCAGGGCAACGAGGTAGCATGACGCCGCGATGGCGGAAACCCCCGACCTTCAGCTGCTGTCTTATCGCCCTCATCTGCCTCGAGACGACGCAAGCAGCTCAGCTGAGAGTCCCGGAGGAAAACGGCGAGCTGCAGCCAGAAGGTCAACAAAGCAGCAGAGCCAGATGGGAAACACTCATCCAAACCTGGACGAAAGACAGAGGAACGATTCAAGGAAGCTAAATGAGGGTCATGAATATACAAGACTATAGAGTAAAAAAGCAAGAGTTTTAAAGTTGATCAAAGCTCAGGGGGTGGGGCCTGTTCTTGTCAACGTGACATCTCAGAAACGCCTGGAGGGAAAGTCGCCAAACTTGGCACAAACATTCACCCAAATTCCAGGATGAACCAATTAGAACGCCATTGGTCAAGGACACGGTGACATCACGAAGCATGTTTTTGGGCAACATCAAGACAAGCATGTAGACAAATGTCTAATAGGATGGAATTATGAAGTGGTGACGTTTTTCTACTCTTAAAACATTTAATACAACTCATTCAAAGTCTCGCTGCAGCGATGATGGACAGACGTGGATGTTAGCTGCGTCCTGATTGGCTGCTGGGCGATGGTGAGGCGGTGATTGTGGTCCGGTAGATTCTGTGGTTTGCTGCGTATCATCGTCCTGCTGGGTGGTCCAGTCACACTTGAAGTTTCCTGGTGGAGCCTGTGAGGTTCACGCTCAGGACCTGCTGGGGTTTGATTTAGCGCTTGATGGTTCCTGGCAGAAGAAGAAGAACTGAGCAACGGGTGCGAGGTGCTTTTCTGTCTGCATCAAAACCGCCTTTCATGGCGTTTGCCAGAAGACTCCATTTTGGTCTCATGACCCGTTAAAAGTGTGTCTCAGTGAAGAAGGCCTCTGCTGGGAGGTGGCGTTTTCATAGAAAAGGACGCTCGTGCGGCCGAGAGGGAACTCAACCTGATTTTGTTAAAGCGCCACTTGAGTGAAAAGGTGTCAGAGTGTTTCGAGTGAAAGGTCAAAGACAAATATCTCGCATGTTTTGCACATCTTCATTGAGGATGAAGATGATTATTAGATTTCTAAGTTTAAAAAAAATGATGGGAAAAGGAGAAACCAAATCTGTGGTATAGAAATCCAGATGCAGCATCTCCCAGGCATCAGACACGGCTTCAGCCAGCTCATTTACTGTACCTGAAGTTTGACATTTGTCTCCCTGGGTCGGTCGCTGCAGGAGGCACCGCAGGAGGCCTACGGGGGGCGTGGCCAGTCCGCTGCTATGACTCCTGGAAAACCCAACCACGAGGAGATGAGCCTGAGTCAGCAGGAGCGGCCGTCCAGCCTGCCGGTGAGTCTGAACGCATCAGCCGGGCTCTGGTGGGAGGTTGGTCACTGATCAGCTCGCTCAGGTCAAAGTCAGGAGAGCTGCTGCCCTCCAGTTGGAAGGAAACCACCAAAGGGAGTAGAGCTGAAACAGTGCGCTGATCCGGTAGTTCTGGATCAGGGGTGGGCAGCGGTTTCCTCCTGAGGGCCGGACCCACTCGCACAGGGTGAGCAAAGGGCCACACCTCCAGGTCCTGAATGATGTCAGCCCAGAAGGTTTCAAACTAATCAGCTTTTTGTTAGAAATGTTTGTTTGTTTTACTCTCACTGGACATTAAAAAGATTTAATTACTAAATGCTATCCATTTGAATGCAACTAGCGTTATTGTTTATCCTCCAATGGAATGCATGCTAACCAGTAACGTGGCGATATAAACGGCGCCCCCCGGTGGAGTCCAGTAACACAGCACTTCATACTCGTGGCAGTCATCAACCTCGAGGTCCACTAACAGTGACTGGCTTCTGTTGTCGGGCGTCAGTAGCTCAGTGGTGGAGCGGTTCCAACCCCGCTCATCCCGTCTCTCATGTCCTCGGGCATGTGCAAACTTTACTCTATTCGCCCCTTATTTTTAAGAATGCTCTGTGCTGGGATCGGTGCTCGGTATCGGCCGATAATCCAGGGCACCGCGCCGGTTAGAAATGACCAGCGTGCCTCCCCGCTCAGGTGGAGGTGAAATATGAGGGGCCGAGCTGATAAAGTCGCAGGCTGAAAGGAGGTCATTTAGCCCCATTTTAGGACATTGGACACCGTGGACGGCAAACATGAACGCCGACTCGAAGCTGCCGCATCAGCTGCCACCGCTGCCGCCGCATCAGCTGCCGCCGCATCGGCTGCCGCCGCATCGGCTGCCACCGCTGCCGCCGCCGCCATTTAAACCGCCGCATGCCTTTACTCCACATTCACTTTGTCCTCCATGTTTTTCTCCTCACATCTTCCCCTCCATCTCTGTCTGCCTGCTCCTCCTCTCCTCCTTCCTTTCGTCTGCGCCTTTGGTTTGAAGTCGGGGTGCTGATGCAGTTGCTATGGCGACAGGCGGAGGGGGAAAGAACGTCTCTGTTGCAGCAAGAGAACATTTCAAAAAAAGAAAAAAAATCAGACGAAATCAGCTGCACCTGAAGGCCTCACACACACACACACGCACACACACACACACACGCACGCACACACACACACGCACGCACGCACACACGCACGCACACAGCTCAGAATCATCACTTCTGACCAGAAGCTTTAACTTTCTCCAAATGATTTCATCATCTCTAAATGTCCTCACTGAGATAGATGTTTGAGCGTGCGCGCGTGCGCATACACACACACACGCACGCACGCACGCACACACACACACACACACACACACGCACGCACGCACGCACGCACGCACGCAGTGATTCATGCTCTCAGCCTGCATCCACAGCGGCTGTGACAGCCGAGGCGAGAGAAATATTTAAATCACTAAACAACAGCGGCTGACTAACAGAGGAGGAGAGGAACGAGGGATGGGGAGAGGAGGGAGCCGTGTGATGGGAGGATGGTGGAAGGAAAGACAAATAAAAGGCAGAGAGAAGGAGATGAAATGAGGAGAGGGAAGTAGGAGAGAGGAGGGGGATGGAGGTTCAGCTAGAGAAGACATAACAGGATGAGGAAAATTACAGGGGAGGAGAGGAAGAGCAAAGCGAGGGAAAAGAAAGAGGGAAAAGGAATGATGAAGCACGGAGGAGAGGAGCTCGGAGGAGGAACCAGAAACGAGGCTTCAAGGAGGCACCAGAGAAGAAGAAGAAGAGAGCGAAAGAAGGAGGATGTGAAGAAGAGGAAGGTCGAGCGAGGTTGCATAGAAAAACTCTGCAGCTCACTCTTTATAATTAGAACATACATCAGCGCGCGCGCACGTGTGTGTGTGTGTGTGTGTGTGTGTGTGTGTGTGTGTGTGTGTGTGTGTGTGTGTGTGTGTGCGCGTGTGTGCGTGCGTGCAGGCAGAGCAGCCGTTGATTGGCTGAGCTGTTGGCAAGGGGCGGATCAAGGGAGGATGGGCTGCTGCACTATGATTGGCTGGCTTGAGGCTCAGTGCCAGCACATTGTCGCTCTCCTCCCGCTGCTCTTTCTGCTCCTGCTTCTCTTCCTCATGCTCCTCTTCATGCTCCTCCTCATGCTCCTCTTCATGCTCCTCCTCCTCATGCTCCTCTTCATGCTCCTCCTCCTCATGCTCCTCTTCATGCTCCTCCTCATGCTCCTCTCTCCTCATCCTCCTCCTCCTCCTCCTCCTCATGCTCCTCTTCATGCTCCTCCTCATGCTCCTCCTCCTCCTCCTCCTCCTCCCCTTGCTCCTCCTCATGCTCCTCCTTTTCCTCCTCCTCCTCCTCCTTCTGCTCTTCCTGCTCCTCCTGCTCTCCTGAACCGGTACTTAGATGCAGATTTGTTGCTCAAGAACAGTGTTATTTTTTTAAAATTAGGATTCATTATTTGCTACAGGAATGTTGGGTCATGTTCTTCGGTCCTGCTGCGCACCAACTGAAACTAACGCCGCCAATCAAATGGGATTAATTAAGAGAACCGATTGTAAAACACCGTCCATGCACTTTATTTTCTCCTAGAACCGGTGAGACGAGCGCTCTGATTGGCTGTCTTACCGGGTCGGTTCACCCCCGCTGGGCGCTCCCCGGCCCAATCACGCCCTGATTGCTCCTCCATTGTTAATTGTTATCGGGATCGCTGACAGGAGGAATGATGACGGATGAGGATGTGATGGTTTACAAATGGTTCAGGGACACGAGTCTTCTCTTGCATGTCCTTGACAGGAAAACTCTGAATGAATGATGGAGGCCGAACAATTCAATTCTTCTGCGAGGCTTTAATGAAGCACAGTAATTATACCCATAAATCACTGCAGCTGTGCGGGCGTTCGAGGATGTGGAAACCCGTCTCTCTCATGTAGACCGTACCGTGTAGCACGACATGAAGAAGCTGCTCGACATAGTGGAATCTAACAAAACCGCCAACAGTTTCTAATACAGTTATGACAGCGTCTTAAAAGGCATCAAATGCAGGTCCTTCACACAGGAGGATTCCAAGCCTCGGAAGGAATTCAAATATCTTGAATTGCATGTAGACATCTTAAATGGGAGCTCTTACTTTGGCCCAGTCCCACTTCTCCTGGACTCACCACTTGTCTCTACCTGTTAAAACGAGGGGTAATGAGCAAGAGAGGAAAAATATTTAAATTTGAACATGCAGTGTTTGACTTTTGATTCTACCTGAGGTGTTTTTTAAACAAAGAAAGAGGGCTTTGACCTGTAGTGGTGGCTCACGAGCACAAGTGTTGTGAAATGTTCCTTGATGAACTGGGAATGACCCCTCAGCGTGCTTGCGTTCCCGACCGCTCGTGCAGCCACGTCGTTGCTGCTGCCGCTGCTTTGCAAGCCATTCTAGAAAATTCCTCATCACCCTGAAATGTGCGTCTGTGCGCTCCTCCACTGATGTGGGCAGGACATGCGCTCCGTTAAAGCTGAATGAACTGGCCATCTTTAATTGGTTAACCCATCCGTCGGTTGTCTGGCGCTCATCTGTCAGTGAAGCTGCACCATTTGACTGGTCTGCTCATCTTGTAAAGGCCTTTCAGAGTCCTGAATGGCACTTCTGAACCTGTAGCTCCTCAGAGATCCCTAACCTGCATCATCTCCTCCATTTCGCAGGACCTGTCCGGCTCCATCGATGACTTGCCGACGGGCACTGAGGCGGCGGTAAGTTCAGGGGCGTCAGGATCCGCCAGTGCACACGGTGACCAAGGAACGCCGGCTCGCTCACCCTTCTCCCCCCATGTCTCGCCACGACTCCCCCCGCCCACACGAACCGGACCCTCCCCCTCCCCCACGCCGTCTCCTGCCGGATCCAGCAGTCAGTCGCGGTCCAGACCGCTCTCACCTGCCACCAGTGGGCCAGGTAGGATGATGTTGCAGAGCTGCAAACCTCACAAAACAACATTTGATCATATTTGACAATATCAGGAATCCAAAAAATGACATGTGATAATATTCGTAATGATAAGTAGAGACTTGGGTCCAGAAGGGTCGCAATAATGCTGTCTTTTTGAAACAGGGTCACAGCTGAACCCTCAGGTCTCTGGCCCGGGGTCAGAAGTCGGGCCTCATTCCTCCCAGTCTACCATGACTCAGGAAAGAGGTAGTGTGTGTGTGTGTGTGTGTGTGTGTGTGTGTGTGTGTGTGTCTGCATGTTACAGGAGGTGTGTGAGTGTTTTGCCATTGAAGCATCTCAACAAAACCTTGTTTCAGTTTCAAACCATCAAGCGGCGTCGCAGCCCCCAACAGCTGACCAGCTCACAGCGCTCCACTTAGATCATCATCATCCATGTAAAAACTCCCTGAGTCCAGCTTTCACTCAGCCGTTGTTTGTAAAACTCTCGCGAGGCCAGCATGGACACGCACCGGGGCTGGAGTCGAGGTCGGAGTTGGACCCGCTTCAGGCCAAAGCACAAACGTCGCTGCTCTCTCCTCTTTCCTGCAGGTTTCCCTCCCTCGTTGCAGCGCGGCGCCCCGTTTGGCCCCCAGCAGTCAGCACCGTCCATGTCCCCCCTCCCAACCACAGGGGGCCCCATGCACCACGGCTCCTACCAGCAGGGAGGCCCCTCCTACGGCCAGTATGGCCCCCCAGGTAAGCACCACCTGCCTCTCTGTCTGTCTGTAACCTTGAGAGAAGAGCTGTTGTAAAGGTCCCGAGAGGTCTGCTGATGTGGTTTCGCTGCCAGCAGCGGTCCTGCTCACCGTGTGTGCGCGGTTGTCAGCTGATAAATGACTCGTGTGTTTTGAATTTGTGTCGCAAGAACTGACCAGACGGGAAGACATTGTCCTAATGCTTAAAAACGACCCACCTCTGGGAATGTCCCCCCTTTTACAAGCCCGTATTTGCGGCCATATGAGCTATTTGGTAAAAACGGGAGAACAGTATAAGAAGCAAGGATTATTTTACAGATGGTTTCAGTTACATTTTGATGTCACCAGATGTCTCCTCCATCTTTTTGTCTCTCTAATCTCATTCCTTCTCATCCTCCTCAGGTAACTATCCACGCCCCCCCCACTATGGTGGGGCCCCCGGTGCCAACTACAGTGGCCCTGGCCCGGGCCCTGGTCTGGCCAACAGCCTGGGGTTGAACGCCAGCAGTCCTATGCATGGCCAGGGCCCCTCCACCCCGGCAGGCCGCGGCCCCGGGCCGGGCGCCGGGGGCCGACCCTACCCGGCGGGAGGTGGCGCCATGGCCCCCACCTCCCCTGGCATGCCGCAGCCCGCCGGGCAGGGAATGGGGCCTCCGGGGCCCAATGCCAGCCGCAAACCACATGACGTTGGGCCCAACGCCGGGCCGAGCACCAACACCTCGTCCTCGTCCTCCAGCGCCGCCCAGAACAGGTGAGTCCTGACTGCCAGGAAGGAGGAATGTTCCCCTCCGGGAGCAAAAAGATAGAAGACTGGACTTTGGCTCCGCAGGTGGGCTGAAGCATGTCGCCCTGCCTGTTGCAGGCGATCTAAGACTCAGCAGTTCTTTTCTGTATTTGCTCACCAGAGGTTGATTATTTCACATTTGTAAAGTATCTTTTTTTATGGTTTTGAGAGCTTCTGAAAGTTGACAGCTTAAACCAGATCAAACTCTCTGTTGCTTGTCCTCCCCCGTCTGGCCTCCCCCCTTTTCCTCCCTCCTCCTTCCTCCAGGCCTCCTTTTGCTCGCTCCCCCGTCTACCACAACCAGTCCTGGTCGGGGGTTCGACCCGCCCTCTCTCCCACCATTCACCCCTCCCACCCTCCTCATCCTCCTCCTCCTCACCACTCCCAGCAGGGCTCCAATTCTCAGCCCCAGCCCGGTGTGCAGACGCCCCCAGAGCATTATGGGTAGGTTTGATGCTGCGGGATTTATGAGAGTCTGACACACACACACACACACACACACACACACACACACACACACACCCTGTCACCATGTTAGACACTTCATTTAGCAGGGGCTTCATTTATTTACTCTGGAACTTTTGATAGAAACATGATAAATTCTTATTTTGTATTTTCCAGCACTTCAGTAGATTGCTCAAAATTGGAATAAGTGTAGATAAAAACTTGCCCAATTTGCGACAGTTCAAGAGTGAACATAAACTTGGATGGAAACATGACTATGGATTTTCGACTTTTCTCAGCCTTCGGTTTGTACCATGCCAGCTACCACGAGTAGCTGCTAGCTTGCTGCTCAGCGGCTGTTTGCAGAGTCTGTCAGGCTCAGGATGCAGAGGAGAAGCTGTGGTGGGATGTTTTACCAACAGCCCACTGCCTGACCTCTGCTGCTGCTGATGGTGACGCCCCCTCGGGAAATCTTGACTTACTTTGATCCACAGCTGTTTTATAAATGTAACTGATGCTCATGTAAATCTTTTGACTTGTGAGCCGCCACTCAGCAGACCCTTTCCTCCTAACTGCACGAGTCCTGGAGACTGACGCCTCCTAAGTGCATGCAAACCAACCACTTGCCCATTTGGTCATTTAACTCTTTGCTTCTTCTGTGGTGTCCAGGCAGGGCAGCTACCCAGGCATGGCTCCAATGGGAGGAATGGGCCCCGGAGGCCCTGGAGGCCCCTACAGTCAGCAACCAGGCACCAACTCTGGGAGAATGACACCGCAGGGTGCCCCCTACAGTGCCCCCTCCTCAGGTAGGCCCGTTGACCCCCTGCCTGCCCCACATGATTTTATAGTGTCTGTGAATATGGGAGAATTCCATTTTGACGCCATTCGTTGGTTTGCGGTTTTGAAGCCTTGAGTTTCTCCCATTGACCATTTCCAGAAAGTAGGGCGGAGCCAGGAGGCGGTGAGGGTTGGACTTTTTCTTCCAGGTGTTCCTGAGCAGCTACCATGATGCTAATGATTGCATTCGAGGGGGTCACTAGCCTGGCGAGGCCAGGTGCCGTTAGCGTAGCAAGCTCTAAAATATCAGCACTAGGCATCTTTTCAGTTGGATTGCTAATTTTGGCTAAACTGTTGTTGCCTGAAAGAACGAACAGCAGAATCCTGCGGGCGTCTCTCGGTATGACTGAATGGTGAACAAGACATTTTTTGGGCGAGCAGAGCATTACAATCAATTCACAGCTAAAGGTTCCTAAGACGACCCCCGGCAGATGTGCAATGCTCCGCCTCCGTCCTGGCTGACAGGTGGTGACTCGTTGGGTTATTTTTTCTCATTGACTTCTGTATAGTTTGACTTTCTGCCACTAGCAGTTGCCCCCTGCTGGCCGTTACCAAGAGCACACTGCAGAGACTTGGTCCGCTTGTAGCGCTCGGTCAGTGTTTGAAGCCATGTTTGTCTGAAACTGATGACCTTCTTTCAGGCCCAATGATGATGCCGGCCGAAGGGATGGGGGCCCATCCGGATGCCAAGCAGAGGGTGGAGCTAAGCAAAGAGGGTGTTGGCCCTGTGTCTGATCCGCCCAAACCCAAGGTGTGTCTTTTTTAGCTTTCTTTTTCAAACCAATCACAATTTGCCATTTGCTCTGCCAATCACAGCAGCTCCCGGTCTTGACCCTGCAAGCATGCACTAACCGCCGCATGTTTGCCGAGGCGAATGCCAGAATGCACCTTAGCAGCACTGATATTCGTTCCTGAACGGCTCAGGAATTTTACTCACTGCAATTTCATACCAAAAAAAGTGTTTTCTACTGAATGAAAAGTCCAACCGTGTTGTAGTTCAGGCATCCATCCACCAGGGGTGTCACTGCACTTTAAATTGGCACTCTTGTTAGATACAGGCTTGTGGTGGAGCTTTTCACTTCAGCATGTACGTTGAATATGGATTTGTGTTTCTGATGGAGGCTGAACAAACAATGTGGCTCCGCCCCTCCGTGGCTCCGCCCCTCCGCGGCTCCGCCCCTGCGCCATCTCAAACATCGGCTGACACTGAGAAGGTTGTCGGGCCTGTATTTTAGTTGGTGTTATGATTACATGCTCTTTGATACAGAGGTTTCAAACTTTTCCATGTGCCGGAACCCCAAGAATCCAGCAACACTCACCTGACCTGCAAAAATATCAGTGGGGATGAGGGGAGGAGTCCAGACTGAAAAGCTCCTCCCCTAATAGCTTGTTTTCAGTCACGTGATTCTGAAACCGCGCAGAAAGCAAACGGAGGGCAGGAAGTAAATATCGGTGATGGAGGAGATGGAGGAAAGTGCGTGTTGTGCCAGTTTAGATGGATTACGAGAGAAAGGTGCCTGCAGAAAGTCCGCAAACATGCGGGACGTGATCTGGACCTTCTGAAGAAGACCCATTTTTCCAAAGATGTAAAGGAGCTGCCTGCTATGGAGGCAGTGGACATGAGCAACCAGCTGGTTCTCCAGACGTCTTTCTACAGCAAACAACTAATGGAGGCAGACAAAAGTACGGAGGCCTACAGGGACTTTCTCCGCGGGGGGCGGAGCCACCTGGGCTCAAAGATATTAGACAGCCACCTCCGTTTGGTTTCAGCCAGGGTGAGTAGTTTTATTTATGGCTATAGCATAGTTAGCATCTGTTAGCATCAGCGGTTAACAGCAGCCGCGCGGTGTGTCTCAGGGTCAGTGTTACTATCATTAACTTTACTAGGTTAACCGCTCTCACAGATCGGGTGAAACACCCATGAAGACGTGGACTGTTGCCAGGGAGACGGGGAAGCCGCTGCTGTGCCTCATTTTCTCCTCCCGCTGACGGGGTGATCCTGACATTGGTTTCTCTTTCTGGTAACCCAGGTTACCTGCAGGAGCCCAGGCTAACGACCCCTCCTCATTTAATTGACACAGATGAACCACTGACTCATGAGACGTAACGTTACGTACATACGCCTAGTAAATGTGGGTTGTTCAGTTTGACTTGACCTAACTTCAA
>CAAKHG010015945.1:37994-54045 GCA_901007715.1 Dactylopterus volitans | reverse complement strand
CTGGATACACACACACACACACACACACACACACACAAAAGGATGAGCGCAGAGTGCTGGCGGGGTTCGGGTGGCCGTGGTGGGTCTGGTTCATCAGGCCATGGATGTCGGCGGGCAGAGCAGCCGTGGGGCCGACGGCGTGATTCCGTAGGACGTGGATCACGTCGTCCAGTCTGTCTAGCCGGTCTTCCACCTGAGACTTAAACACACAAAGCAGAGGGGGCTTGAGATTAGTTTTGTCGAAATAGTGAGGTCACAATTTTTACTTTGACTACAGAAACCTTATAGAAGAAGTATATTCTTTTTTTTTTTTTTTTAAATCTTTTTTTTCCCCCGCTGAAAGTAAGATCAGCTGACTGACAGCATTCGAATTTTTTACAATAAATATAAAATTCAGCCAAATTTCTTGGCCCAGAGGAACAAATTAAATCTTACAAATAATTTATGGAATTTGCCTTTTTTTCCGCAGTTAACGGAGGAGAATGTATTTTAAATTGTGAGTTTGAGAGGCGCGTGCACAGTCACAGGTGCTTGATCACCTTCCAACAGAACCTGGCTGGCTGTTCCTCATACTAAGTGAAACTATATTTTGTGGTGCGTATATCAAATATTATTTTCATAGCTTTACATACAGTACATCATCTAAAAATACTAACATATTGCACAACCTCCCTGGTCAATCCTACATTACCTGGGAGTGTTGAGGCTCTTAATGGACATGAGCATGAATGAATATTTATAGCAGCTCAGGGGAACCTTGAATCTTCCGCCTGAGTTGCCACAATAAATGGAATGATCTTTACCATAGATATAAGTGAGGACTCATAATGCGGGGAGACCGGAGCCTGCACTGAACCTCGGGGCCACATGTTCGCACCTGGAAGGATGAGACAGCACAAAATGGACCGTGAAGACACTGACATATACAAATTACGACTCATTTTTCACTGGCTGCAGTTTACCTGTGGGTTCGGCGGTGTTTGGCAGCGGGGATGGAGACCTCACTGGCGTGGACGAGCTGGAGGGGAAACTGCTGCTGGTGTGATCAGGGGAATAAATCTGGCGGCAGACAGGGCACGAGGGAAGAAGAAGGGGGAGGAGTGGAACTCAGGCATGGATCATTTTAAAAGCACAACTTGTCATTTCTGCGCGGGGTTTTTACAGCTGCTGCCACAGCCTTTGGAGCTGGCTCATAAGCTGAACTAAACTCATCAATTCTGGTCATTTTACTAGTCAGCAGGTGATAAAAAAAAAAAAAAAAGTTTTCGAGAGCGGCCATTTAATATGCACCAGCAGCGGGAACCAGTATTTTCCTTTTTGCCTTATACCTCCAGAACTCAGAGGAGGGGTTAGTTTCATGTTCTGATTCGACTGTTTGAACATAACCGATCAGGGATGGCCTACTCTAATGGGACTAAGGTGATGCATACTCACAGAGGCCAGAGCTTTGCCCAAAGTGTCACCTGTTTGTGACCCTCCTGACACATTGCCCTGGTTTCCCGATACTGAAAAAAACAAAAACAAAACACACACATATTATAGTAAAGAGCAGAAAATCTCAAATAACTCTATGAGCAATGTTTCCCCGTTTCCTCACCTGCGGAGTTCTCAGATCTGTTGATTGACGGAGTGCGCGGCGCTGCGTTGTTGCGGTGGAAAGTGGACATGGGCGGGAGACCGCTGCTCATGTCCGCACCCATCACTGAATGCGGAGAGTAGTCCTGAACCACAAGCAAACACGGTTAGGCCCATAGAGCATTAAAAAAAACAACAACAAAAAAAACACATGCTGACAACATATAAGGTCTTGGAGGTAGAATCTCACCAGGTGACTGTGCGGCTGCAGACTGCTGTAGCTCCCCGGCTGCGTTTGGTGGGTTGTGGCTGCTCCCAGTGCACCTTCATAGCCCTGCTGGTTCAACCCATTTACAGCATTCCAGATGTCGGGCAAATTGCTTGTCCCCTCTAAAATGGATACCAATATGTTACAGCCAGCACTGGAGCAGCATCTCAAGCAGCCATGAGGCTCAATAGCAGCCCCCAATCAGGATTTTAGTGCCTTTAATTTAAGTTAGTGTTTACGGCTTTTGCAGTATACAAACCTTTGCAAGCGACAACAACTTTATAATAGCTTGTGAGTGTTTTCATGAGCAATTTTAGGTAACGCCCAATTTATGAAGGCTCTTTAAATATGGAAAATTATCTCTAATTTTTAATCTAATTTTTTGTTTGAATTGTTTTACCCACGAGAAAGGAATATTTCAGGAAATACTGGAAGGATTACCTCCATATTTTCACATTTATAGCCGTCAAATATTATAGTCCAATTATTTTTGGTGGTTTCAATGAAATGTGTAAACTATTGGATGGTTGCCTGTGGCGTTCATCTTCACCTCAGGATGATTTTTTTTTTTTTTTTGATTAAGAAATGTTAACTAGTTAGTGATATGCACAGTATGTAATTTCTGCTATGAGGCCTCAATCAAAAGGTTGATGTCTCCATTGTTAAACAACCACGATTCCCTCAGGCAGAAATCATGTCAAGTTTTATTCATATTACATTTAGTAACTTTTATCCACCTTATGGAATTTCTTTCTGATGAAATTGTTGCAGCAAACTTAGGCTTACTACCCGTCAGCTTATGTAACGTTAACTTGCTTATTCACCATTAGATGAGTCCTCCACCCACGCAGCTGATGCAGCTAACGTAGAGGGGCAAATTGACTAGCCTAGCACTGCTACCAGAACACTTATACCAGAATAACTTTATGAGAGCATGGCCCGTTGTTGTAAGATTATTATAACATTACCATTCCAATTAGCTGCAGCACCAATTGTAGCATGCTCGATCAATATTGAAATATCATATCGATAAATGACGTCCCTGCTGAATTACTGTGTTACTGTGAATTACTTGAAATTTCTCCAACAGTGATGCTTTTTGGCAGAAAAATGCTACAACTAGAGGAGGTAAATTTCCATTGAGCGGCAACCAAATGAAATGCACCGTTAAGTTGAATAAAATTAAGGATTTCTCATCTGTGATCATGTGGGTAAACAACTGAATAGATTATATTTACCATAGTGCCAATCATTTTAGATACGTTAAACCAGAGATGTTGCTTCACTTTAAAACACAGACACCTTTGTGCTGAATTATGAATCATTTAATTGTATTTATTTCTTATGCTCCGTACTCATATTTGTTTTTAGGATAACACCATGAACCTCGACTATATACTGGCTGACAGAAGTTTAGTTTCTGTCCTCCACTGAGAAATCTAAGAGCAATTCATCGGTTTTCATTTGGTTAAACTCCCTGAAAGCTCATGCAGTATCAGTCCTTATAGGCGCCGCCACACAAAAGGTTCACCACAGGAAAATGTGGCTGTTACACTGACTGTCATTTGACTAGATGTCCAATTTGGAGGATTTAAGCTTACCAAAGAATGTGCTCGCAAACACGCTGCTTGGCGCCTTGATGGATGGGTGTGAGGAGGCGTTCTGGTTAATGTCATCATGACTGGGAGACTGCCCATAAACCTAAAAAGAACAATTTGATCAAGGTGCTGTTGGAAACAGTTTTTAAACCATAAAACAGTGCATGCCAAACGGTGATTTTCCTTCTCTCGGTATCACTCAAAGCAATCTTACGGACACGAATGTGTGAATACTGTGAGTGCAAGCTGTAGCAGCAGTATTATGAAAACAAAGCAGAGAGCTGATGCACACTTAGAGCTATTGCGATAATCCATAAGCTGCAGATCCATGCACCTCCTCATCCGGATTTAGGAACCATTCACCATGAGAAATCCCTGCCCTAATCATGATCAGGTTCTGCTGCCTTCAGAAGACTGGCATACAATTCCATCCCAAATGAAATTGAATTACAGTCCGTCTCACGTTTTGTCCTCAGAGAGAAACTCAACCATGAACTAAGTCTCACCCTCAGCATCCTTTTGAGATTTTTGTTTGAGAAACTATTGTAAACATAACACTGAGAGGTTCTATAAAAGGTGCCCTCAACAAATGTTGTGATGTTTCTACAATTGTATAGAACTACAAAGCACATACAGTATACGCACACAAAACACACATGCTCCCTCACTGAAACACACCAAGAGGTCTGGGCTGCACCTGCACCTCCCTCCATCGCTTTGATGTGCCCCAGGAAATGAAAATAAACCTCCCTGCGCAGCATCAATGGGGTGTCAGTTACCCGGACGACAAGTTCTGTAAAGCAGGCTATTAAAGACTCTCTTAAGTACGCTTGTGCAAGGACACTCACAGGCTCACGCACGCACACACACACACACATACACGCACGCAAGGACACACACGCGCGCGCACGCGAGGCGCACACACACACACACACACACACACACACTCATGCGCAAACACACACACACAGAGCCATGACCCTGGCTGGCATGAGTCCCATGGTGATTGTGGGCTAGGCCAAACAGAGGAGCCCCTGCCGACACTGGGCCCGTCTGAGCCGCCATGGGCAGCATATGGCGGAGGATAAAGCCAATTGTCCTCCTTACCATCAGCATAGCAGGCGACCCGTTAATAATGGTCACACCCCCGCCCCAGCACGCCCTCTCTGGCCTCCGCTGGAGAGGGGGCCGTCACCATGGCATCCTCCTTTAGCATAGCATTGATTTAGAGACCATCAATCATGGCATCACAAACGATAAGGCACTTTTTTTTTCAGCAAATAAAGACCTTAACTCAGAAAGAATTGGAATACTATTGAACAATCCATCATATCTACTCGACAAAATTAATTGGGGCAAGTGGCCTTTTTGGGAACGTGTCAGTTGCATTGCCTAAGTTACTTTAATTCGAAACACAAACAGCAACACAGTCGCCATTGTGAAAGAAAAGAGCATTATCATGCTAGATGAGTGAAATATCAACTTGCTATTCAAGGGCTATGCTGTGTTCCACCACGGCCAACTTCAGGCACATGCAACCAATTTTCTGCCTCTGTGATCCACGATGTCTGGATATGGTTAGTCTCACAGAGATCAAAGCTGCCTTTGATAATGGCTGCAGTGGTGGAGGGACTGCTTCAACATAGCAGGGCTAAATCAAATAGAAGTAGCTGCAATCTGCTTCATGTCAAGATGTTTTCTGCTGCCAGGCTTTGACTGCATGCTGCCTCGCTGACAGGAAGCGTGAGCCTCACCGGCGCATTACACCAGGAGTTTGTCAACAAATAACCACAAGTGAGGTCTTATAGTGTGAACTGACTGGGCGCCGACGTTGCTGTCGCGTTTCGCACTCTGAGCTGTCATTTGTCTTGCCACATTGTTGAATTCGTATGCAAAATCTCAAGAGGGATTGCAGTTGAGATGCAGTTAATGGGGGGTCCTGCAGCGTAGACGGACAAATAACTGACCAGTGGGCAATTTGCAATCATTTTCACATTTCAGATCTTGGGTAAACTCTGCAAACTTGCTGAAAATGAAGCCCAACGGGGCACACAGACTAAAGATGTGACACCATCTCTGCATCTCATTCATATGTATGAAAAGCAATTTTTTTTTTAGCTTTAACAAGCATCAACCATCACCACTTTAGTCCCTCACTAAATGAGTATCCCAATGAGAAAATGCTAATCTGATAAATGCCCCTCACTTTTAAGCATGTTATATATTCAAATGCATTTGTGAAAATACATGGATCACATCTGTCGGAAACACCACATTAAGCAGATAAAGCCTCAAACTCCTGACCGGTCACATAAGTCAACAAACGCACAGAACAGCTGAGAGTCATTGAAGGATGCAGCAGCACTACTGAACGCACTGACAGGAGTCAAATCTCTGATGAAACATAAATGAAATATGCACAAGAAATGTACTTACTGGCTTCATGTTGTAGCAATACATCAATGAGTTGTTGCCTGTGCCAGAGACAGAATGAGCACAGTACATAACTCTGTCTGCTTCAGTCTGAGACTCACAATACAGTCCACACAGTGTTTGCGAGTCAGTCTGTGTCTCTACTCATGTGTATACAGTCCACATGCACTCCTTCGCCTAATCTACCCCTGCTGGTCATGCAGCTACACACAGACAACTTATGCAAATAAGGGCTGGACCATTCCAGGCAGCAGAGAGGGGTGGCCAAGGAACGATGCTATTCTAGTAGTTCATGCATGGTCCATAATATTATGAGCCTCCTTTTGTGTTTACAAACTTAGAAATAAAGATTATCAGCCCGTGATGTTTAGACTAGAGTGTGTATGCATATATATGTGTGTGTGTGTGTATAAGAGAGAGCTTATTTTTGGTTGAAATCATTATGAGAATAACTGTGACAATCAGGGAATTCCCCACCCACACAAACACCTTGACCACACCAGAGCAAAGGAAGCGCCACCGAGGGCTGTACATTTTCACTCATCATCCTATTTCCATGTCTGCGAACAGTCATACACAAGCAATCCCAAAAATCCCTCCGCAGCTCCGAGGAGCAGCGATGACGACATGAAGATTATCTGTCGGACAGGTAGAGGTTTCCAGTAAACAGAGGATTCCGCACCCATGTCTGACCCACATTTACAAATAGAACCAAGTCTTAGTTTGGAGGCACGTGTGGCGCGGCAAGATCCTCCAGCAGCTGGGTTAAAGGTCATTCATATAGTCTGTCTGGGTGATCGACTAAAGCATAACAGTTTAACGCTCAGACTTCCTGTCTGCCACCCTGAGCTGAGCATTTACACTGACCTACTGCTGACGAACCAATCACGCTCACAAAGTCCCCGTATTGTTCAACCGTTTCACCATTGTCTTTGCAATTCTTCGGCAGTTGCCTGTGGGTGTTTTATGCGCCGTCCACTGTACGTTACATTAAGATACATCACAGGTTTTTCAAAACAAAAAGTGCACGCAGTGTGTGGTGCAGTTCGGCGCGCTGTCCAGGATGCACCCCCGTCCCACAACCCACACTCCTCTGCTGCTGTTACTGTTTTTTTTTTTTCTTTACTGTTAAACTGGCAGTTTCCATCAAACTAAATGTTCGACATGGCCGTCCATGTGTGTTGCTCTGAATGCCCATTTAGGGTAAGTTAGACATTATAGTCACTACACATTTGAATCTTGATTGGCAACACTGCCAACTATAAACACACAACTGTGTGCTGCTCTTGATCTGATTGAAGGTGAGCTGTGGTGTAAGCACACCATCCTTGAAGTCCAATTCTAATCCTGACTATCCACGCTAGTGTTAACTAGGTTAGGAGGTCAGCCTCTTCTTCTTCATTTTCACCAGGACAATCGTCGGTGATGGAAAATGCCAGAAGATTTTATTTCATTTAGTTAAAACAGGTTAACATGAGAATAATTTTCCACGTAAAATTCAAAACAAAATGGTGTATTTTTATTTTCCACACATATCACACAGGTACACCAGCAGGCTACTGGATGACCTTTTCAACTGACAGAGATCAGTTCTCCTATCTCACGCATGCACACACACACACATGCACACACACATGCACGCACACACACGCACGCACACACACGCACACGCCCTGGATAAATGATCCAAGAGCAAATATATACAGTCCCCTAACCCTGAACTTTGCATCAATCTTAGTTAATTGCAGTCTTGTCAGGAGTGTGATTATTCAAACAGGTAATGCAAATGTTAATGAGTTCAAATTTGCATATCTTTATTTTCCCATGGTTTAAATGTCATTGGTTATGACGCTCTACATTGAAGAATGTCACTCCTGATGGCCCCCTGATATGTTGTCGGCCATTAAGAGGCCAAATATGAGCAAATGAGGGGATGGAGGGGAAATCAAGAAGGAGACACGCTCGATATCATATTAAATATAATTGAATTTAAATCATTTAAACAATCACACCTTTATGGCATCCCACAGCTATAAAATTTGATTTTCGCGGACCAAGTGAAGAGCAGAAATTCTGATCACATTCTTCAAAGGAAACAAACAATATTGGGGCGCTTAAAAGAAAAAAGAAAACTTAAGGTTTTTGCCGGCTGAAGTCACGCTTGCCCTGTGACTGTAACGGAGGCTGTTCTGCCGACTGCGCCTGCAACACACATTCGAAGTGTTGCTGGCATATTGCTCTTCGTCATGCGCCTGATTTGACATGGCTTAAATAACTATCTTCCTGCCAGTGATTGGCATTCACACAAGAAGGGGTGAGTGGGACTGGGGAGCAGATGGTGACATTCCACATGACCAAACTGATCAATCAGCATGCTGGGACGCAGGTGCAGCGCAGGCAGGCAGCACCACACCATCTATTTCACCATCTACGGGGCACAAACACATGGGCACCAATCATGGCACCCTGAGGGTCTGCATGCTCCTCTGTCCCGCTGTGCCAAGGTTGATGACATCAGAGTTTCCCATCCGCTCTTCTACAGGAAGCCAAGAGAAAGATGGAGGGGGAAAAAAAAAAACAAAAAAAAAAAACTCCACAGTGTATAAAATCTGCAGAACCTGCCTGGCCTGTGTAAGTGACGTCAAAGCCAGGACTCCCATATTTCACTCAGCTTCATTTTCTTAATTTGATTAAGGTATTTGATCAGTGAAATCACAAAAGCAATTAGTGCAGACACACTCCGTATGATTTTGTGGGCGACATTTACGTTTGGCGTCTACAAAATCGGGGGTCGCTTTTAGGACTGCAACGACTTGTCAGTTTCAGTCACATTCTTCATTATAACATTTCAGGAAATCTTGGAAAATTACACCTGTTGTTCGGTGTTGGAACACTGCAAAACCATGCATATGTCACGTTCCCTCTCAAAGAGGGTGGAATAACACAACAAATCCCCACCAACACATAACTGGCGTTTTGGAAATTAACGAAACTGTGAATTTGCTGTAAGCTGCCAAACCAAATAGTTGTCACTGTTTGCGCTGCTGTTAGTTTTGAGTGACCAAAACAACGCCTTTCTTGGATAAGAGCTAGAAGTAGGTTAGTACAGATAGAAATGGCCTGGTTAATACTAATATGTTTGATTTTTTTTTTTTCAATTTAAAGACGAGTACCTTTATATGCTAACTAAAAAATAAATCAGGAAGTATCAGTTAAGCCCATCTGCATCTTCCAGGCAAAAAGTCATACTCTATGTGCAGAGGGATAGAGAGGTATGATGGCTGGATTGTGGCGTTTGATACCTGCTGGCGTGACTCTGTGCTGAGGATCTACTGTCTCTGTAGGATAAGACCTGGACACAGCAGGCTGATCTTACAGTCTGGCCTGAGTGCTTTAAGAAGTGGGGGTTGTAAGAGGATTGAAGCTGCCATGGAGTGCACGTGCAAGCCAGACTCACCGACCTCTACGCCACGGTGACCCCACTGTCCCACATTCACCAGCACCTATGAAGAGAGCACGGGTGGCTTTAGGTCACCGCAGTCTCGCGTGTGACCTGATTGATTTCATGCCATCAAGTCGAAAACTCAAGAAACGTGGAAAATAATGTCTCCATCTGCAATTAAAGCTGCCTTGGTCATTAACTGTGTTTTAAATTGCACTTATCTTTATAGCCGTTAAAAGTGCAATATTTTCTCAAAAATCTTAATCAGAGATTGCTAGACATGAAGAGGCGGTGCCAGGGTATGGCCATCAAAAAAAAAAAAAAAATGGCAGCAAGTTTGGGAGGAGTGTTGTTTAAAATCTTCATGTTTGGAGGAATGAGCAAGGGCAAAGATGAGCCGAGACAAGACCTTCCGACCCAAATCAGAAGTGACAGGAGATTGACAGTAAAATAAATCAGTCCAGAATAGCCAGCAACCCAAGGTCGAAAATAGAGTGAGAAAACAATGACTAACAAGGAAACAACATTTTCTTGAGATCCAGACGAAGTGTCACCGCTCCGCACCGCCAGTGTTGTTCACAAGTCAGCAAATGACGGGCTTTGACGTGTGTGTGCATGCGTGTGCACGTGTGTGCGTGTGTGTGCATGTGCGTGAGTGCGTGTGTGTGTGTGTGATATGTTATTGAAATCAGCATGATCAAATGATGGTGTGTGTTCGGTGCACACGTGAGAAAAGGATTCTACTGTTGATAGAATAAACGCTAACATTTCATAAAATCCCATTAAATAAACACTCTCTACATCACAGCATGTCTGTCTTATTCACTTCAGGTTTGGAGAGAGAAAAAAAACCTTGGAAGGCTTTGATATTTACATTTCATCAAGTTCAACCTCTCGTATCCGTTTCATGTTTTAGTTGCTGAGTTCACTAACAAAATGATTAATACTCTGCATACAAGCGAAAAGGGAGAAGTAGACTATAAAACCTATCATATAGCTCGTATGTAACTCTTTTTTGTTTTTTTTTGTTCCATAGCTGCATCACCTCACATGGCTACTCGCTCATTAACTAACACCCCAAGAATGAGCTCATAGTGCCACTAAATCACTCCTGATTTGTTTATGATGCACCAAAAGGAACGGCCAAGAGCAACACATATAGTTAAGCCACATGGAGTGCCGCTGATTTTGTACCAAATGTGGCGTATTCAAAAATTCATTCAATTTGTTAAAATTTCATTAAAAAAAAAACCTATGTGATGAGCTGATGGTCTTATGATATAGAATTGAGTGAATCTTCCACAGGTGTATGGCGCCAAAAGCCTTCAGTAGCTGCGATAGGCAGCAATCTCTTGGATTTCCTACTTAATATCATACTAGCATTTGAATGCTGAGTTTGCTGTGATAGAGAAACCTCACTATTATTTTCTAAATCCTGTGTCCTTGTAATTGGTTGAAAATAAATTTGGATAATTTTCCAGACTATTTGCTGCAGCAACTCTACTTTCCTTATTGCAGATTGCAGAACATTTTTGACAATGTCTGTCCGAATAAGTGTTGTGGTTGATATTTCATTGCTTTAAAAAAAAATCTATCAAACTTTGTCAGCAATGTGTTGGATACCACTGGGGCTTATGAGTTAGGATGATATCTATGATGTTGACTATGAGCTGCTACACAGGTTCAAATCTGGCGAGAGACCTTCACCTTTGTCTTCCTCACTTCCTGTTGTCTCTCAAAAAGCTTTTAATAATTTAGCCCTCTCTTATCTAAGATAATTGTTGTTCCTTCCTGTTAGTCTAACTGCATCGCCTTAGATAAGCTGAATAAGAACACCTCTGCCTCTACAGCTTTACCATGATTAATGAAGACTGATACTGGATGGGTGAAGTAAATGAGTCATGATAGGAAAAGGACATATTTTCTCGGGTTCTGGGTTCATATCCACCCGCAGGGTGGAACTTTTCTGTGTGGAATGTGCATGTTCTCGATTTGCCTGCTTGGGCACCCTCCCTCTTGTCTA
Source organism: Dactylopterus volitans (assembly GCA_901007715.1). Taxonomy (NCBI): domain Eukaryota; kingdom Metazoa; phylum Chordata; class Actinopteri; order Syngnathiformes; family Dactylopteridae; genus Dactylopterus; species Dactylopterus volitans. Next base: position 42,706 of record CAAKHG010015945.1, on the reverse strand, counting down.
GTCAGCTGGAATTAGCAGTCTCCCTTATTAGCACCAGGACAACAGCAAAACCTTTGTATGGCACAAAATATAACATTTTACAGACGCCTATACCCAGCTATCTAGAACATATAGGGCCGATGAGTCTGAGACATTCATCAAACAACGCTGATTAAAATGTGCGAGGGTGGCTTTGAGGTGTGAGCATGTCATTGTTTATAGTTTCTTTTCAGTCACTTAGTATTACAATCACTTCTCACCCGAGAAGCAGAAGCAACTGGAGGAAGCAAAGGCACGAGGAGAAAACGCGAGAGGATTTTGTGTCTTACAGTGTGCGCCATCACCACCGCCATGCTGCCCACTTTTTGCGGCCACCAAATTGATCCATCTAATATCAGTCTTCATTGCTCACGGCAAAGCGGAAGGTATTTGCAATAATCCACCTTTATACAGTGCAATAAGACGAACAAGAAGACGTGACGGTGTCAAAACTGAACCGGTTCTTCCTCACCTCCTGCAAAGTGTGTGCACTTACACAGTCAGTCCTTAACGCAGATTAGGTAATTAATGGTGGTCAGCAGTTCTAAGTAGGCTTATGTAGACTCTGATGTCTGTCTAGAGTCTGAATCTTCAGCCATGTCATCGCAAGGATCTCAACTGAAAATGCCCTGAGCGCACTTGTAGGGCTGAGAAAAGTAGACACAAACAAACAAGAAATGATAATATTTATATTACTCCCTCATATTCCTGTTATTTTCGTCTTTCCACACATGAAGACTGACAAGTTACTGTATACTGGCGCGTGCATGCCATTCCCATCCATGTCTATTGCTGTCCTGCATCATGTTTCATGACCTGAGTGTGAGTGTGGAGCAGTGGAGTAACATTACCTATTTCCATCGATAGATGGCAGTATAAAATAAATCATAGTCAAAGAGAGCGTTGGCGTCTTGTTTTTCTTGACCTGGTGACATTCTTATGAATTTGACACTAATAATTTTTATCAGAGGTTTTGTTTTGGTGTTTTATTAATCATATTTGAAGTCATAATGTTCGTATACAATCAAATATATTTGATATTTGTCCATGAAATGCTATTAATAGCAGGTTTACTGATGTGGCATAAGGGGGCTATATTTATATCTGGTGCAGACAGTCTCAATTCAATTCATCCTCTCGGGTTATTTTTTTTTTCCTCGAACTGTGTCTCACATTACAGTCAAAGGAATAAATAGTAAACTGTGAGATGATGAGCAAAGAAAAAAAATCTTGGGAGCTATCTGTGTGTGTGTGTGTGTGTGTGTGTGTGTGTGTGTGTGTGTGTGTGTGTGAGAGAGAGAGAGAGAGAGAGAGAGAGAGAGAGAGAGAGAGAGTACGTGCGTGCGTGCGTGTGTGTATGTGTGTGTGTGTGCGTGCGTGCGTGCGTGTGGCCTCTCATGGTATGTCAGGATTTTCGAGCTGATTTCTGAGCAGCAGTTTCGACAGAATCACGTTGACTGACATCAGAATCAATACACGCGCAGTTAAATAACCGGTTTATATGGTGAGGCGATATCATCCTGCTGTTTACCCGTCATTGTCACTATCTGATCAAAACGCTTCCCGCAGCAGCGCCGCTGTCGGCGAACACCGAAACTACAAGCGTCAAGTTAAACACAATGGAAAACCGATTTCTGGCCAGGATTTTCAAGTTATAAGCCACTTAAAACACGAGCCTGCTGGAAAATACGACTTTTTTAAATACAGTATGATCCGTTTAAGTGTCAGTTATTCTTATGGGTTGTAGGGAAGAGGTGCTAACAACTTTGCTTAGGATTGCTGCTTCAGATATGCTTCAAAAACGGGAGTTGTTTGGATGTATGGACGTATAATGTATACAGACTATCAAATTAATTTGCAAAAAACAAAAACAAACAAAACAAAAAAAAAACACTTACTTTCTAACAGTCCCCGTTTGCAGCACTTTGAAAGTTTTAGTTTTTGGGATCAATAGTTCCTGAGTTGAAATCATAAGCTGTAATGGTTGAAAAAGCAGTCTGTCCTGAAAATGGGAATTATGAATCAAATATGTCCACTGGAAATTAGGCCTAGTCGTCTTCTTTTTTAATCATGCCTGGCACAGTGGGCCATGAGTAAATTACAGAGTTAGTAAAATAAATGTATTTAAAGGCTCTAGAATGAAAGTCCCACACAAGCAACATTGGCTTTTCTCTGTGTTATACTAGCACATGTTTTAATATGATGCTATTATTAATCCTTCAATACGAAGGCAGTATTTCAGTATTGCTGCTAATCTGGGCTAATAAACAGGCAGGTAGTTAAATCTATGACAATGCATCATTTAACTTTCAATTGATCTGCCAAATATTTTCTTCACTCTTCACATTGCATGTTGAATATCCATCGCAACAACAAGAGCAACTAATAACACCAATACTACTACTACTACTACTACTAATAATAATAATAGGTTATATCAGACCAGTGGTCCATAACCCCAATAATTTTCAATCTGCTGTGATATTATAAAAGGGGAAAATGTGAAAACTGGTGAAAGGCGAAGCTTGTATGATAAAGCAATCAAACACACTTGTCTTTTTTTGAGCAGGAAAATGATACTAAGTGCTGCATATTGATGAAGTAGCTTTTCCCTTCAAGATGCCAATTATATACCATATATCGCTGTGCATATCTAAATACATAATCTGGAAGGGGCGCTGAATTATTATTATTTTTTTCCTACAAACGTCATGCTTTTATATTGAAGGCCATCCCTCCGCCACGCTTCCGGCCTTGTGCGCGTTGCCTGTGTGCAACCTGATGCGGGGCAGCTCGTCAGTGGCTGCTGCTGGCTGCTGCAGGCGTGCTGTTTGAGGTAGCGGAGGGAGCTCTGCGAAATGCCTTTTGCATGCCCGAGTGCTGATTTTTTGGGAGGTTTTGTTGAGCGCGTCGCGAGGGTCGGATCCCAGTGTTTGTAGCCATGCTCCGCGGCGGAGTCAGCGGCCTGTCCTAGCTGGCTGAGCCGCTCCAGCGGCGGTGGGTCCGGTGCAGCGCACACAGCCGGGGATGAGGCCTACTTGTTAAAGCTCCCCCACCACCCCTCCATCGTGATGGCTGATGATCAACAACAACCTGATCAGAAGCCTGCCTCGGGATTAGGCTCTCTTCCAGCGCTGGTGCCGGGACTCCAGGGGCCCGAAGCCAACGCTTTACAGTTCAAAATAAAGAATTCGATTTGGTAAGGATGGAAATAATCTTCAAGAAGTTGCCCTGTCCTTTTCGCTAGCCGTAGCCTGGTAATTAGCGTATCTAGCCGCGGAGTGGCAGGGAGGCGGTGTGCTGCACAAAGCGGCCGAAAATAACACACGAGTGCGGGCGCGCCGGTCGCGGCGAGCGGGCTGAAACGCGATCGCGGCGAGCACGGGTGGAGGTGTGTGTGTGGGGGGGGGGAGAGAGAGAGGCTCCGCCATCCGGTGCCCGCTTGTGCCACAGTAACACGCTAACGCCGCGTTACTTACCGTGGTAATAGCCTCGATCATTAGCAGCGAGCCGCGGGAGGCCATGTTACGGATGACACCCGGTCCGCCGGTGGAGCCGATGCTCGCGGTGACAGGTGTCAGGGCGCCGCGGCTCCGCACACTCGCCGTCTCGGCTATTAAAACGCTGGGGACGACGCCGCCTGTTATCTGCAGTGGCCCCGAGAAGTACTCAGTTACATCCGTCGCCGTGCAGTTACATCCTGTTAGCCAGACCAGACGGTCTCGATCATTGTCTAACGTGAATATCTGCACCTACGGCGACGTCATGAAAATGTTAAGATCCTCTCATCTTTTTTTTTTTTGTTTTTTTTTTTTTGTTTTTTTTGCACAAGTCGGCGTGTTCGTGCTGCAGTTTAATGTCGACGCGATATGCCTGTTTGTCTGTTGATCGACACGCGACAACACACACTGCGACAGAGTGGGACGGGGGGGCACGAGGGGGCACGAGGGGCTTTTGCAAATGAAATATAAATGTAAAAGGTAAAATGTCAGACCTGCACAAGCGTTGAGACTCGTAGCCATGTGACTCACCTGGATCCAGTGGTATCTCTGAGCTGCCCCAGTTCATTGTGCACTGTCATTACTGTAGTCTAAAAACTATAGATGTATATTACCTGACAAAATCCCACAATTGGCTATTGTTTATGATGTATATATATTAAAATTTAAAAAAAAAAAAGCACAGGTGAAAATGGCTGCTATGGTTTCAAACACGCTGTGAAACTTGCTGGAGGGATTTTTCAATGTGTGTCAGTATGTGTAGGTATGGGGGTATGGATTTGTCCCTAAAAGTTTTTTTTTTTTTTTTATAAGCAACATAGCCAAGTTATAGATTTTATAATGGTAGAAATGTGAAAATTGCAGGAGTGAGGCACTTATTCCATCTCCAGTTATGCAAAACCACAATGGTGAGTTAGGCGTCCAGAGTTTACTGCACATCGCAGAGTAAAAATATTGTCCATTTGATACTGATTATTGAATGAGTGGTTGAAAAGACCAGCACTTTGGGTCAGGAACACAGAATTTGGGTGGACTTTAGTTAGTGTGTGTGTGTGTGTGTGTGTGTGTGTGTGTGTGTGTGTGTGTGTGTGTGTGTGTGTGTGTGTGTGTGTGTGTGTAATGGTTTACACCGTCTTATTCGGCCAGATCCAGCCCCCGTATCACCATTCCAGCTGTGTCACTTGGCTTCTCGCC
>CAAKHG010015945.1:0-19472 GCA_901007715.1 Dactylopterus volitans | reverse complement strand
CCCATCTTTCTCAGTTTAAAAACAGAATCATTATTTAAAAAAAAAAAAAAACCTCTGATCTATCAAGTAAAGAAAATACAGGATGCCATTAACTTGATCATTGACTTCATGCCAAATCAATAGTTAGCTCTAATCAATATATAATTACACTCCACTCTCCTTATTTGATTAGTTATTGAAGAGTGGAGGTGCAAACGTGTGGCAGAAGTCCCTTACAATTATTAAAAATAGAGATTGTTGAAAGTAGGATTCATATTAGATGTTTTGAAACCCCTGATTGGAGGCTGACCTGTTTCCCATTGAAGTGTTGGCTATGTTTACCTTGTGTGGGTGGCGGATCTCACAGCTGCTGCCCATTGTGTTATCACTGAATGGGGGCTGAGAAGAGGGAGGGTCGCTGTCAAAAGGTCCGGTTGCCAGATCAATATCTGAATTCATCAGGCAGCTAACTTACAGCCATCAATATCTCTTCATAATTATCAGTTTCGGTGGTGGGAGCAGGTGCCGTATAGTCAGACCTTATTAAGAGTGGGTGCTCGATAATTCACTATATTCATCCACTTTTTTCCATCTCAAATTTCTGAAATGAAGAGCTTGAATACACATTGCAAGTCTGTTGAAATCAAGCGATTCGTTGCGCACGCTTTTATCTCATACAGAAAGGAGACTGCATACCTGAACAGATAACTTCCATGAAGCTCATTGACTGTGAAATTGGCCACCAAGTACAGCAAGCTCAGGACAAGTCTCTCAAACTGAGCCTGAGTCAGTGCCCCCCCGGCTTTCCCCCCCGATCTTTGAGAGCGGTCACCATCTGCACCACGGAGCTAAGGCTTCTGGGAATGTTGTTGATCTGACTGAGCAAAGCCCGTCGCAGCCTCATATGGATGCAATCTCCTCGTCAAGCAGGACGATGTTGTGGTCCTGGTTGACCTCCATGCCACTCAGCTGAAAAACTGCAGGAGGGGGAAAATATCTTTGACTTATTCTCGTCATCTTTATGAGCAAACCATCAATTTCAACTTATATTGCAGGACTTGCTCCAACAGAAGTAACAAAACAACCTGTCGTCAAATGGGTTGGAATTTTAATTTTCTCCTCTTGATTCTACTCTAGAAAGTTACTTATAGGTACCATCACATGCTCCTCACCAATTCCTCTCCATAATCCATCATGCATGTTGAGGTAGAGTGAATACTATGGATTTCTCCTCCATGGAAAAGGGGATCAAACAGATGATGCACAGGAAGCAGCAATATTTTTGAATACCAGTTCTTCATATCCATGACGTTCAGGCCTTTCAGTAAGCACAGTTTAATTTTATCAGAGGTTACAAATAAATAAAGAACCTTCTCTTCTTTTTAATTATCAAAAATTCAGCTATAGATGCATTAATTAATTAAAATGTTTCCTAGTTTATTCATCTTAGCCAGACCAAACAGCCACTGAAGTCTGTATAAATACATAACTGAACTGTGAGGATCCTCTGAAGTCAAAATAAAATTGTCCAGCAAAGTTCTTTTCCCCCCTTTCATATACTTAAGACATTTTTAGGCAAATTATTCAGTTCCTTCATTTCCAAAACATAAAGAGTAAATATTCAAGAGAAATCATAAAATAATAACCAGAATTCCTGCTGCAATCCACAAAGAAACTACTTCACTGTCCTGTTGTTATAGTTGCATGTTTTGTGTGATATTCTATCCTCTGTTTAGCTTTGTTCCAATTGGATCAGATGATTATATATAATTTAACTTTAAAGAATGTGTATAGCAAAGCTCACACACAAAAGATGTTGTTATATTGGCTATTTCTATACCACAACATTCGGCGGTCACTTTAAGCGATCTAATCATGACCTGTAGGGGGCAGAAGATTTACAGCAAAGCGTCTCCTCTGTCGGGAATTAATTAGGAGAAGAAGATGGGCAAATTTGTCAGCTGACGGATAAAAAGTTTATTTACTTCCGGTGAATAGTTTGGCTGTTTCTGAATGATAAAGTGAAGTGGAAGGTAACCTTATGCGCTCATTAGTTGTTTTATAAGTCGTTATGCCTCTTGTTAAACGTCGGAGCGATAACTTGCAACGGTCCAGTTGCTACCGGAGGTTCGTGCGCCAGGCAGCTGCTGCTGCTGTGAGTGCTAACGCTAGCCACGGAGCAACGCAGCTAACGTTAGCGGCGCATAGCCGTGTAGAGCTCTTTAATGGACTGCTGTCAACCGTCGCAGTTGACCGCCTGCTTTCTCATCCGTGTTCAGTTCAGTTTTAGTTATGGGACACATCAGAATAGGTCATATCATACAAGCATCCCAGTCCTTTCACCGCGCTTACTTGTTCTGAAGCCTCTTATCCCCCCCTAACTTCTTACATGCTCTCTTTGTTTATTTTAATCTCCATGCGGCCACACTACCCGGCAGCTGCAGCAGTGAATTGCACGTTATTTACTCTACCGTCGTTTATTCTCACTAGTTCATTTTGTGCACGTCGCTAACAGTGATTGTTATCCAATGCCATAGCTTTGCAGCGCCAGCTCTGCTTACTGTTTCAGCGGTGAAGTTGCACACTTCATGAAGGCAGTCTCAACTCTGTGGCTGCTGAACTACTCTTCATTACATGCTGGCAGCTGATTGTAATCGCTGCATGTCGTGGCGTCCTTCAGACAGGTGAGCAGCAGAGATGGAGTCCAGTGAGGAGGGGGGCCTGAGTGTTGGCGGCTCTGTCGGAGAGGAGAACTACTTCCTTGGATATACCTTCACCGACCGTTCCCACTCCAGCAGGGTGGTGAAGAGCATCATGGACCTGTGCCTGGAGGACGGCCTGTTTGCCGACGTCACCATCACCGTGGATAGCAAAGAGTTCCAGCTGCACCGGCTGGTGCTCTCAGCGCAGAGCAGTTTCTTCCGCTCCATGTTCACCTCCAACCTCAAAGAGTCCCACAACCGCGCCATTGAGCTGAAAGATGTCAGCGCCACTGTCTTTCAACTGCTAATTGACTACATCTACCACGGCACGATTAAACTGAGGGTGGAGGAGCTGCAGGACACCTACGAGATGGCAGACATGTACCAGTTAACTGCTCTGTTTGAGGAATGCTCCCGCTTTCTCTCGCGGACAGTGGAAGTTAAGAACTGCCTGCAGGTGATTGAATTGCTTTTCACACGACTCGCAGTCTCTGCAAGTTTTCATCGTCCCGCATCAGATGTCTGATTATCTGTTTTGTCCAGGTGATGTGGCTGGCAGACAGACACAGCGACCAAGAGTTGTATACTGCTGCAAAGCACTGTGCTAAAATCCACCTGGCCCAAATCCATCAGACTGAAGAATTCCTCAATCTGCCACTCTGTCTGCTCTTAGACATCATCAAAGGTATCACTGGTTACTGCTCAGTCACCACATGGAATTATTGTGGTCTAACCAGTTTGCATGTTTATTAAGTTCTCTTACGACAAGTTGGGTGTACTTAACCTCACAATAGATTCCTTTCCTAAACCTTCACTCCTTGTTCTTCTGTGTTCTGACACTTACGAGAATTGTGGCAGCTGCTTCAGGCCATCCTTCATGGCCAATATCAGCTCAGAGCTGGTCAGAACAGCTTTTGTCAAACCAATGCTGTCACTGCCTGGTAAAGCAGGTGAAATGGTAGATTATTATAAAATGTTTGAAATTATTTATCATCCAATATTAATTTGGCCAAAATGAAGGATTGCAAAGTTTCAAATGAAACCAAAATGGAAGATTTCCAGTTTTCAGAGGGGGGCAAAGTTGAAGTGTCTTGTTTCATTCATTTTTTTTTTATTATCATTTATATTTTTGATACATTCACTTAAACAGTAAAAAACGCAGTGTAGATTTTATTATCATAATGTGGTTGTGGGTTTTTGTTATGTGTTTTTTTCCCTCAGATGGAGTTCCAAGCTCCCAGAATCCAACTTTGGCCATTGAGTCTTGGATAAATCACAATAAGGTGGAAAGAGAGGAGTTCTCTTGTATTCTCCAGGAAAATCTTAGGGTAATATTTGATCATGCAGATCTGTAAAGTGTTTTTTGTTTGTTTTTTTGTTTTTTAAAGAGTGCTCCCTTTTTTCACTCAGTTTTTTACCCTCTGTGTCCACACAGGAGATTGGTGAGAATGTCCACATCTATCTGATTGGCAAAGAGGAGACGAGGACTCACTCGTTGGCCGTGTCGCTGCACTGCGACGAGGATGACGCCATCAGCGTTAGTGGCCAGAACAGTTTATGCCACCAGATCACTGCAGCCTGTAAGCATGGAGGTGACCTGTACGTGGTGGGGGGCTCCATCCCCCGCCGCATGTGGAAGTGCAACATGCACACCATGGACTGGGAGCGCTGCGCCCCACTGCCCAGAGACCGCCTCCACCACACTATGGTGTCTGTGTCCACCGAGGACGCCATCTACTCGCTAGGAGGCAAGACGTTGCAGGACACGCTCTCAAACGCCGTCATCTATTACACAGTGAAGGACAACATGTGGACAGAGACCAGTCAGCTGGACACCGCCGTGTCCGGGGCTGCTGGCGTTAACCTGGGCGGCACCATCTACCTGCTAGGGGGGGAGGAGAATGACATGGACTTTTTCACAAAGCCGTCTCGTCTGATTCAGTGTTTTGACACTGCCTCGCAGAAGTGTCAGATCAAACCTTACATGCTGCCGTTCGCGGGGTGCATGCACGCCGCAGTCCACATGGACGTCATCTTCATCGTAGCGGAGGGAGACTCCCTGGTGTGCTACAATCCTCTGCTGGAGAGCTTCACCCGCCTGCGTTTCCCCGAGGTTTGGAGCTGTGTTCCCTCGCTGTGGAAGGTGGCCAGCTGTAATGGCTGCATATACGTTTTCAGGGACAAATGCAAGAAAGGAGACGCAAACACGCTAAAGTTTAACCCAGCCACATCTGTCGTTTCCGTTATCAGAGGTATAAAAATCCTCCTCACAAACTGGCAGTTTGTTTTGGCCTGAACTGTCTTCTTGACACTAACGCTCACCACGGAAAATTAGGGAAGGCGGATGGATCGCTTACTATGACTCCGCTGTCGAGACGTCCCACATGCAGACCTTCTCTGAATGTATCTACTCAGCGGGTTTTTTGTGTCACTCATTCCATCCTGACTTCACCTCCAGACCTGTAAAAACAGTCCAGCTGCGTGTGTCTCTTGCTTGTGTCACAGTGTCTCATCGAACAACCGTTAGCTAAGAAGTCCATTTGTGGTGATGCCGTAACCAGTGACGAACTAATCAACATTGTGTCTTGTGCTCGTTTATGGACACGCATGAACAACTTAATTGTGAACATTTTAGCAGACTCCATCAGTAAATAGTAAGTGTCTAAGTGTATCATCAAGTCGTAGGCAAAGTTTTTTGCAGATGTCAAATTTAGCTTCATTGTGCATAAACATGATACGTTCTGTTTTCTAATTTTTCAATTTTTCAAGATATGTCTTAAGTATTTTTTTGATGTACAATGTACATGTTCCTCAAGTTTAAGTGTTAACAGAAATGTCAAATATATCACTATAGCTACAAGAAGCCACTGTTTGCTTTTACATTTACGCCTTAATAGCTTCTATGACTTAACGAAATACTATTGATACTATATTACCATGGATCGGGATATGTCAGCGCTGCAGTTACAGTGATGCATTTAAACATGGTCCTGTGTGTAGCTGTGTCGCTATCGAAAGGCATCTTTAAACTGTATTTATCTTAGGAGTGGTAATGCACTTCCTGAGTAGAGGTGGCAAAGGTGCCTATTTGTGTCCTTGGGGGATAAAAAGGGAGCTGAAGGAGAGAAAGCTACTACAGGAAGGCCAAAACTTTGATCCCATTGATGTGCTGCAGGAGGCTGTGCAGTTGAAACCCAAGCCCAGTAACATGTCAGACTTTGTGAACTATTCTAAGCATCGGTTGCTGACGCTGAGATGGGAGGTGGGGGTTTCTGGGGGAAACATGTGCACCTCCATAAGAACTCCCGATTGGAACTGACGGCCACTACGGCCACCATCTAACATGCAGTACCTATTTTAACGTTGGCAAAGAGAAGCGCGTTTGTAGCCCTCTCGTGACCGTTCACGGCCCCGCACGCGACTCCCTGCTCTGATTTGCACTGGCGGTGCTGTTAACGCTCCAAAGGGGAGTGATGTTAAAAGTCTTCACGCCAGTGTGTGGTCAGAGAGTGGGATTTAGAGCGAAGGTAGATTGCTAGGAGCTATAGTGACCTTGGGACAGTTTGCTGAGGACGGAACGGAATTCCTGAAGGGACACATGGTCTAGAGTGACAAGGCCATCTGCTGTAGCGCCAGTGCTAGGAGGAAGGAGGAGGGGGTTGGACAGAGGGGTGCTGAGAATTCCTTTCGCTGGGGTGTGGAGGGAGAAGATATTCTGGGATATCACTGCGAGCGCTGTGCTGGGAAACGTGTTTCTTTGGCGTTTTTCAAATAGAAATCCGAGGGAGAATTTTTGAGTGCTTGATGGTGAGAGGGGATCGTCTCAGAGTTACAAGGGCGACACACTTTCCTGGCCCTCCAGCTCTCCACGAAGCCATTGGTGATAATGGTCTTGGTGTGCTGCCGTTTTACTTTGGCGGATCCAGTTTCCTTTCCTTCTCAGCACAGTCGGAGCTGAGAGACCTGGATGCGTTAGGCCTTCTGGCACCGACCTCTCAGGGGATCATCTTCAAGGGATCTTCTTTGGAGTTGTACTTTGCATGGCAAGGATCTACTTTCTTGCTGCCTCACTGAAATTGCATGGCCTAATCGAATGAATATTTTTATGAGGCACCTTGTACCAGAGATGGGCCAGGACCAAACCAAGCAGCAGATAGAGAAGGGCCTGAGGTTGTATCAGTCTAATCAGACAGACAAAGCCCTGCATGTCTGGACAAAGGTGCTGGAGAAGACCTCAGATCCTGGAGGGAAGTTTCGGGTTTTGGGATGCTTAATCACAGCTCACTCAGAAATGGGAAAATATAGAGATATGCTCAAGGTAAGACTAACCAAACCCCATTTTGCTATACTTCATATACTAATCACAAATCGGGGACCTAGTAGAAAGGGAAAAAGTATTTTCTACCATTTCTGTGCTGATTTACTAAAGGAAAATGGCTATTAAAGCAGTGTGACATTTGCTTGAAACTTTTTCCTTCGTTACGTTGTCTTAAGTTTTTCATACAACCCGATTATAGTTTGTGTTATGCAACCTGCGAGTGTGTGTGTGTGTGTAAGGGAATGCCCATGAATATCACATCAATTTTACGTGTCATCATGTCTGGTTGGGACTGGTAGACATCCTGCTGAAGAAGCATTTTAATATGCGGTTTTAGCATAGAGGCCAAAGGTTACCTTCTTAGTTCTATTTACTGTGATCTTGAGAAGCATGGGTTAATTTGTGGCTTCCACCCGATGCAGAGTAAATAAGTTTCCTGCAACCCGAGTATCAGTGTGGGGTGTCTTGTTGACATAATCAGCCTTACTCAAGCAGCACCTACTCTTTGCTCTCTGAACTGAGCCATAATTTATTGAGGACCTCATAAAGTTATGGTCCCAAAGTAGAGGCCGTATTTCTTTGGGTACAGTTGTCAGTTCATTTATCTTTTGCATACACAGCAAGATCGCAGTTCAGTTGCTTATTCACAATTTGGCCCCACATTTTCCCCATCATCTAACACTCCCCTGCTCTCTGCAGTATGCCCTTGATCAGATCGACACAGCCAGAGAAATGGAGGACCCAGACTACCTGACGGAGGGCTACCTGAACTTGGCGCGCAGTAACGAGAAACTGTGCGACTTCCAGAAAACGGTCTCTTACTGTAAGACCTGCTTGAACATGCAGGGTACCACTGTCAGTCTGCAGCTGAACGGCCAGGTATGTCTTAGCATGGGCAATGCCTTCCTGGGCCTCAGTGTCTTCCAGAAAGCTTTGGAGAGCTACGAGAAGGCCCTCCGCTATGCACACAACAACGACGACAAGATGCTGGAATGCAGAGTCTGCTGTAGTCTGGGCAACATCTACATCCAGCTTAAGGTACCGTCACTGTCCGAAACATGCGGCTTTGATGCGAATGAGATTTGATACCTCTAAAACCATCCGAAAAGCTACTATTGATGGTTGTGTGTGCACTTCATTCTAGTCTTATTTCAGCATTAAGTTTTGGCTCAACTTTTGGTTGTTCTTGTTTGAGATATTACAGACGAGGAGCCTATGAGCGCTGGACTGCACGTGTGACTTGACTGTGCAAGCAATGCCCTTGTTGCCAGTGTATTTGCAGAGTATTATAATACTGCAGAGCATCAAAACAGACATCATCAATGGTTGGCTCATGCAGCACTGGTCATTGTTAAAAAAAACAACAACCAAACAAACAAAAAATAAAACCCACAAGGGCAGAGCAAGTGGGCTTCCTGGCAGGGGTTTATGTAGTACCCTTGACATCAGATATTTGTAAGAGTAATCCCTCAGCTTCCCAGGGAGGATTGGTTTCAATGGCATTGTGATGAAGTGGCATGTGGAGAATGCACTCACATGTCATGTTATTTTATGTAAGAATATGTATATATACATATATGTACAGTGCACATACTGTTTATATATATATATATATACTGTTTGGATGCCTTTTATGTTTTGGGGTTTCTCATTGGGAAACGGTCAATCTTTAGTTCTCAAGGGACCTGAATAAGTGGGGTAATAATTGGACATCAGTTGTCTCACTCAGCAACATCATCTGCCAACAGGACTATGAGAAAGCCCTGTTTTTCCCCTGCAAAGCAGCTGAGCTTGTCAATGACTATGGCAAAGGTTGGAGCCTCAAGTATCGCGCCATGAGCCAGTACCACATGTCTGTAGCCTACAGGAAACTAGAGCGCCTGCCAGACGCCATGGAATGCTGTGAGGTATTGTTTTATAACTGTCCATCACACGATAACCGTCCTCAGAGGCAAACTGGCATGACTTGCGGAGAATGTCTCAGTTTTGGTTTCCACACCAACTTGTTGTCCCCTGGTGTCTTTGGCTGCTCTGATGTCAGAGCTGTAGATACAGTAGATGTTGTGCTGCTGACAGGTGCAAGTGCCAGTTGTTCTGTTGTACCAGACCTTCGACCTCGACAAAAATATGCTTGCAGAGGCGCTGGTTTAAAGTGTTAATGAAGAGTCTTCACTCTGTTCTAATTATGTACTGAGGGTGAAAAATAACTTGATGTCATTGCCTTGGAGTGCAAAAGTATAGTAACCAGGCAGCAGGATGCATTTCAGATTTGGTACGTTTGCCAAGCACATTTAGCAAAACAATTTACACATCTTGTCATATTTAGAATACCACTGTACCATTCCTGAAGGTGAAGCACCGGCGTGTCGCAGTCAGTACCGCTCCTTGCTGAGGTCTAGTTTGAATTTTAAGTACACTAAAACTGCAGACTGAAATGGCAGTATTTGGAAAAGTTGTTTTTAGGGTTAAATACAATTATCCCCAATATGGGAAATATCAGATTGGTTCACCACTCTTTCTCTGCTTTATATTTTGACAGGGCTTGGCATAAACCGTCAAACTTGCCTCTAAAGCGTCTCTTGTGCTTCCACAGGAATCTATGAAAATCGCTCTGCAGCACGGCGACCGTCCTCTGCAGGCTCTGTGCTTACTAAACTTCGCAGACATACACCGCTGCAGGCACGACGTCGATGTAAGACGCCACCGGCTGTGCAAACTTGTTTAGGATTTGTGAGATCGGTCGTTAAGGACCGGATTCAAACTTTTTTTTTTTTTTTTTTTGTGAATTTAAGTCTTGGCTGAAGTGTTTGAACTCCAGTATGTGGCTGACTTAAAGTGGGGCTGTATCTTTGTCATTCAGAAAGCATTCCCCCGCTATGAGTCTGCATTGTGTATCATGACTGAGATTGGAAATCGTCTGGGACAAACGCAGGTGTACCTGGGAGTTGCCAAGTGTTGGCTCCTGCAGAAAGACTACGACAAGGTACCCAACTGGTCTCTCCTACCCAACTTCGAACTGCTGCCCACATGTTAGATTTGTCCAGCATGTCATATGAATTCAAATGAAGTCAAAACATGTCAGCTTTTTCTGCGTGTCAAGCCAATATGCATATTTCTCTGCAAAGCTTTCTAAAAGTATGAGTCTTTACACACGCCGTTTACTCCCCAGGCTCTCGATTCTCTGCAGCGAGCACAGGAGTTGGCGGATGGAATGGGAAACAAGGTATTTGACGTTCCTTCCCCGCGACACAGGACAAATCACGCAAACTCCATAAACCACTCAAGTTGGGTCTTTTTTTTCTTCTTCTTGCGTCTCCTAAGTTGTGTACACTGAAGGTGCATTGCCTGACTGAGGGGATCTACCGAAACCAGGGCAAGCAGGAGCAGCTCAGAGAGCAGGTGGTGAAGTTCCTGCAGTGTGTGGAGGAGCTGGAGCTCTACTGCGGCATGTGTGGCGAGTCTATCGGGGACAGGGACCAAAAGCTGCAGGCCTTACCCTGTTCCCACATTTTCCATCTCAAGTGGGTGTTGGTTCACAACCTACTGGCGCCTTTCATTATTTCAGTCAACAAACTGCTGACCGTGATGTTCTCTGCTTATCTGCGTTGGCGGCACAAGTTAGAAAACAAAGCTGTTGACGGGTGGCTTTTTTTTTTTCTTCTTAATTCTTTCAGATGTCTGCAGACAAACGGGACAAAAGGATGTCCCAAATGCTTCAAGTCCTCCATGAAGCCTGGATTTGTGTGATTGTGAGAGTGTGTTTGTGCGACGGATATGCAAACACAGCGTGCCGATTCCTCACAGGCTCCTCGCTGCTCTGACAGAAGCATGCGGCCTCAGGATGTGCCGAGGATGCTTGAGGGGTAATACTTCACCGCTCTGCGCAGAGGATGCTGAACTGTACTAAGTGTCCCGGAGTCCGGCTCTGGGGACTCGATGGAGGCTCCTCGTCTTATTTACAGACGTCTGCCTGTGAGTGACGGAAGCTGACAGAGGAGGTTAACCTGCCAGTGTTACAGATTATTACAAGCTGGAGCGGGGGGAATCCATCATTGTCTCTGAAGACTGGCCATTTGTTGCAGAAGTAGAGAGGAATATGGGCCCTCCAAAGAGCATTTATTACTTAACATATGCTATTTTATGCATTGATATTGTTTGGGAAGGAACAATTCAGGGTTTGTTGTTCAAATTCCAGGATCAGCTTTTACACTTCAACTACATGTTCTTTACTCAAGTTTTCTGATTCCTAATCAGGAAAACACAAGAGCCATATCTGAATTAAACCTTTCGTGTATTTATTACTGTATTCTTGTACATACTGTAACTTGTCTTTAAAGTTTGATTTAATTGAGGTGTTTTTTTTAAACTAACTAGAATCTCTTAACCATTTTAAAACTATTATGTCTTTACAAATCAAGGTATACGCAGCTGTTTTTTTCCTTATTCACTGAGATTAAGGAGCAGGATCAACACACATTGTGTTACTCATAGAAATTCCTTTTCTGTCCATTTCTGGGAGTATTTTTTTTTAGTTTGACATCAGTTTGAAGTACACAGATTGTTGATAAGGAAATCGGTTAAGAAACATTTCTGACCAATTGTATACTTGTCAAATAATTGTGTTTAAAAAGATACAATGGTTAAATGTGGTTCTTCATGTTAGTGGTTATATGTAAATCCAATTTGTTGGTACTATAATTATTTAAATTGAGATAATTTACTTTCAAAGGGATTTCGAGGGAGAAAGACAAAATACTGAGCTAATATAAATGAGAGCTCAACGTATCAAATGATGCATGTTTTATTTACAACACTGTGCAACTAAACTGGATTATGTTCAATGATGTCTCCAATTAATGGCATATTTATTTACTTTATAACTGTTTCAGAATTTGTATTGAATAATATTCTGTGGCTTTTACCAAAATCCTTATAAATGTATTCGTTCGTTTTACACATTGATTTAGAAAAGGCCTTTGACTCAAAACTGAATCATGGCTCACATGTTTTGTCGCACGTTGTGGATTTTCCTCAGAAAATTGTGCGCTACTTAGACTGACCCCCCTTCTTGGTGTAGTTGTGGTTTGGAAAAAAATGCTTTTTAATGCTGATGTGTCACACTTAGATGCCGAATATTTTGGTGACAACAGCATTGAAGCTTGGTGCTGTAGGGTCAGTCTGATTTCAGCAAACACCACTGCGTCTTTTGAGACTTTCATAGTCACACCAAAGAGCTGAGCCGCTTATGTCACTGCAAACCTCGAGAAGCACAATCCAAACTACCTGTAAAAAGCAATGTTATAAAACATTGCAGCAAAGCAACACATTTATTTTAACTGCACAAGCACTTACTGCATGTTTCTTGTTTAAATAACGCATCATTAAATCCATCGACCCATGCATGCCCCCACTGTTGTCCACTCATCTACCATTCCTCATCTGCAATTAATCAGCGCTCAAAAGCACGGGCTGACTGAAATGGAAATAACAAAACCCAAATAAGAGTATTTATATAGATTACCCTATGAAAAATCATGGTACGGAGATATTTACCCTTTGAATTCATGCCGCAATCCATAAAACATCTAGGATTTCTTGTCATCAGATCTGAATGAAATATTCAAGCCAAACTTCAGTCCTCTTGTTTAAAACTCATGTTTCAGTCATATCTGCATCGAAAATGAACATACTTGGAAGAATAAACTACCTCTCTGCCATGTTAACCTTCCCTACCTCTGGCTGGCTCTTCTCTCTGAAGTTAAATCATTTGTGTCGGAAAGACAAAAATGATCACAGACACCCTCCACACTCCAGGAACCAATCAACAAAAATCCATTCTAGCTGGATATGAGACAGACACTGACACTAGAAATACCAGCAGTAATCCGTCCTTTTACTGACGGCACTCGTGGGCATCAGGACTGACCGTCCCTCTACAGCCTCGACATTAAGTGCTGCCACTCACAACCACCTCATCTTGGATCAGTATCATGTTCCCAAGAAATGAGAGCCTTTTTGTTTTTTCCAGCATGTAAGAAGGTGGCAGGAGCCAGCCTGAGGAACATCTTCAGCGATGGCCTTTTCGTGACCTTTGACCTTATGTCACACAAGTACCATATACCTCATAATCGCCCCTTTAGATGCACAACTGAAAGAAGCATTCAAAGTAAAAATAATCAGGTTTGCATGATGAAAGACCTCCTCTGTGTCTTTTAAAGGCACTAAAACTCTAAAAGCGTTATTGCAGACTCATTTCCTTTTTTCACAATGAGAATGTGTCAGTTCCCAAAGCTGAAGCAGCTACAGATACATCTTTGTCTCAACTTATGCAGTAAATGTTGATTGCAGAGGGCTAACGGCTGCAGCATAACTACATTTGGTACGGTCCCTGTGAGCCTTGCTTGTATTATGAAATTCTGTGAACTCAATTCACTGCATGTTCCTAAATGCAACGCTACCAATGCCTAGAGCAGCCAAAAAAACTCACCAATTGTTAACATTTACACCAGCGCCTGCCAGAAATATTGCATAATTATAGGTTAAAGCACAACTTTAAAATTGTGCCATAATTAAGTATAGCTACAATTCCAAAACACAATCAGCATCTTATGTATCAAGAGGTCACGTCCTCTGGTGGATGGGACTCTGATAATAATTCATGCTTTCGTTGTCCACCTGAAATGGCTGAATATTTTCATGCCTTTGGGCCCCTCCCGTCTCCTCAGCCCCCCTTTGGTCTAGGTCATTAACAGGCTATTCCACGTCCTCTGCCTTCCACCTCTATCCAGCCATCTGAATCCGGTGATCCCTTTCCACTTTGTATCCGCGCCTTCTATTTGAGCAGCATTCACAGTGGATAAAATATCATTCATCTGAAAAAAAAAAAAAAGTTATCTTAGGCACTGGCTCTTTGAACTGCAGTGCACAGCAATCGCAACCTTACAGCTTTAAAAAATAGAAATGAATCACACTTCCAAGATTTTCCTTTCGTACCTCTGGAGGCGATTCAACAACCTTGCCAGTTTAACAACCAATGTGCATGTAGAAATCATATAACAGCTGTCCTCTATTGTTTCTTCCATGTGTTGTATCTTGTGCTGCAATGTGGCTCAATTCATTTTCTGTTGTCCAATGTGTTGTATTGTTTCTTGTTTACAAAATAAAATAATAATAATAAAAAAAAAAAAAATAGGACTGGTTGACCGATTAGGGGCAAAAGCTCCAGCCCGCTGATGCACAGCCCTCCAGCTGTCCCAGTGCTGTTACAGGCGGTGGTAAAAAAGAAACTTGCATGTTTAATTGATCAGACAAGACTATAAACAGATTTGAGAACTACCGTTCACAACGGCAGTTTTATTTAGGATTGTCAGCTGTCCTTCTCTTTGCCTTTTGTTTTCCTCTGCGACGCCATGTCCTTCAGCTTAGAGTCCAGCTTCCTTTGCAGATAGGCTTTCTTGTGGGGGTCCATGGATTTGTCTTTTTTGCCACTGCCAGCATACAGAACACCCTCCTTGCTTATTCTCATCCGAGCGTGAGACTTGGCTTTATCTCCACAGCCGTGAACCTAAAATTGAAAAACGCACACCATAATAGATTTTTTTTTTTTTTTTAACTTGAGGTTTAAAGCCATGGTGTACAATATGCAGGCGGCCTAAGCGTGAATCCTCAGGGTTCGCAAAGACGACATGGTTAATGTCTGCTGTGGTCTTACCTCGGGTATATGGTGACTTAGACAGTACTGCCTGTTGCAGAAAAGGCAGAGCTGGCCCAGAGTGAGCACAGAGGCTTTACATTTGACAAAGCTACACACACTGTCGGCCTTCATGACAGCGCAGATGAGCGCGTCAAAGTCATCGTCCGGAGTAGCGGCGGCGGCAATTTGGCAGGCGCCTGCCTTGGTTCGGTTCTTTCCTGGGGAGGGGACAAGATGATGTTATTAAAGCAAAATCAGACAAAAGCTTCAGGAGCAGAAAGGTATTTTAACTAGCAAACAAACAAAAAAAGCTTTGTCAAACAAACCTTTAGCTGTGTTGATCTTTGAAGAATGCGCCGGTGCTACTGGGACGTTCTGTTTCTTTTTCTGTTGAGCATTTGCCTCCCTTTTCTGCTCCTCCCTCTTTAGTCGCTCCAAATGTAAACTTTTCAAATCTAGTTGATGTTGACACGCTGGATCTTTTGGGGGAGTGGCGATAGTTTGCTGTTCCTGCAGTGCCACCGATGCTGCTGCCGCTGCTGCTTCTTCTTCCTCCTCCTCTGCTTTTGTCAGCTTTGCTGGTCCCGAGCTCAGGGGCCTGGAGACAGTGATGCACCTGTCTTTCCCCTCACCTTTGCTCTCGTGCAGGAGGCCCAGCTCCTCAGCAATCTGGTGGACCAGCAGGCGGTCATGAGAGTTAAACGATGATGGAAACTGGAGTTCGCTCTGGCTGAAGTCCCTCAGAAAGTTCTCCACCTGCTCTTTGATCTCAGTGCATCTGTTCTTGCTCTGCTCCTCCTCTGTCAGTGCTGAATTGCAAGAACTTCCTTTCATATTGCCGTTTTCCTTGCTGCCGACTCCAGCCGGTTTCTTCTGGCCTGGCTTTGCCCTATTCGGTGCCTGATCTTTAACCTTCTGTTTGGTTGATGAGGAGCTGCTGGAAGACACATTAGCCTTCGTGTCTTTGTGGTCGCGGATGTAGTTCTGAGGCACGATGTCTTGAATGTACTCAAATGCTGTTCTGACCTCCCCAAACTCGGTCATGTGACTGACCAGGGACTTCAGGAAAGCATGATTCGTCACGGTTTGGGTGTCACACACGACAGCTATGTGACGCCTTGCTCGTGTGACCGCTACGTTTATCCTTCTATCCTCTGCCAGGAATCCAACTTCACCTGAAACACGGCAATTAAACCCATTACTTAGTAGATATTCTGGCAAGCCATCAATGCAGCTGTAGTTCAGGGTGAAGCAGTACCAGGAAATTTAAAAAAAATAACATATAAACCTTTTCTGTTGGACCGAACTAATGTCAACACCACAGCTTCTTTCTCTCTGCCTTGAAATCCATCCACGGATTTAATCTCCAGCTCTGGATGCCTCGCGGAAAGTTTCTGACGCAAAAGATCAACCTGTACAGAGAAACATGTGTTAAAACCAATCCTGGGGGATTCTCTGTTTTGATTAATTCAGTTTTATGTGCATTTTATGTGTTTGGGTTTCATTCCTTTGCAAGTTTAAGAATGTGATACGTTTAATAAATACACACATTTATACAAAAGGTTTATATTCTTACAGTGACATAATAAAACGATCTGCAGCTGTTTGATGATGCATTCTGAGCTATTTCTTACATCTTCGACTTACTTGTAAATTGTACGGCGCAATAACCGCTATGTCTTTAGCTTTAACTCCGGCTTCAGTCAAGGCCTTTATATGCACTTCAACAATGTCCACCTCACCTGAGGAAGCGGTAAACACAGCGTTAGTCACCACATTGCACAAACTGTAATCCACCATTTCTTCCGAATTAAAAGCAGCGCACCTTGATTGCCTTTGGACTGCTCGTCCGCAACCTCCATTTCACTCAAACCACAGCCCGCTGTGTCGATGAGAAGCAGCGGCGTGCTGGTCTCTTCAACACATGTGACTCCCGATAGATCTCTGTTTCGTTTGAGATAATTTTAGTAGATTTTTTTTTTAATTATACCTTCACTGAAAAAAACACAACAACAACAACAACCACCAAGCAACATTTTCTTTAAACAACTAAGCTGCTCCTCACTTTAACAGATGCGTCTTCACTGAGCTGTGGGCAGTCAGTCTTCCCTGGTACATCTCTCTGGAGGGCCATTCCATGATGGCGCTGTTCATGCGGTACTGCACTGTGAGCATCCGCACCACTGAGTCTCCATACAGCTGGATTACTCTTTCCATAAGACTAAGAGATAAACCATTTGATGAAGCTCTGTTGGAGAGACAAGAAAACATGCACCCAAAATTACATATAAAAATCATTTCAAGCAGGCTTTTTTTTTTTTATGTGAAGAAAAACGTGTTGGTTGGTTGTTTTTTTTTACGTTTGTGATTTGATAGTCGGTGGTAACTGCTTGTAGTCTCCAGCCAGGATGCATTTGCGTGCCCTGAGCAGGGCGATCCAGCAGCTGCTCTCCAGGGACTGAGTGCACTCGTCTATCACCACCCAATCAAAATGCTCTGCTGGCAGGAACTTGAGAGGGCCATCATCACAAGCACCTGTGGACACAAACAAGTGGTGTCTGATTGCCTTTCATCGACACCGCTGCGACTGAAGACACGTTTTCCTTTCTCGACGCGTTCGCTGACCCGTGTTGGTTGATAAAACAACTTCAGCACTCTTCAGGATCTGGGCGATGGCTGTCGCTTCCCTGGTTTTCAGCTCCTTTCTCAGCTCGCCAATTTCCTTCCTGTAGCTCCCCCGCTCTCCTCTATCATGCATCTTCTTCATTCCCATCTGAGAATATTACGTGCATAAAACATGTTTGAACATTAGAAACGATTCTCGGTGACATGGCGAACACGCCAGGAGGATCACACACATAAATACTCACAAAAGCTTTGTCGATATCTTTGCGAATGTCAGCAATGATGTTAGCATTGTCGCTCTTGGCGAGGATGGCATCCAGTGAATGTTTTTGTATGGACTCCAGCAGTCTGGCAGGGTGACCCAGCCTCAGAACCTTGGCCTTGCACTGGGCTAGTCTCTCCACTAGATTATCCACCGCCACATTAGAGGGGGCACAGCATAGGATCTAAACCCAAAGAACCCAATTATCTAAATGACCGAGTGAAATGGATGGAATATAATTCAAGACGAAAAACAAAACAAAAAAATCTGACATTGACACTTATGAATTCAAAGGTTTTTTTCTTACTTTTTGCCCTTGTTTGACTGCTTGCAGGATGATCTCCACCACCGTGGTGGTTTTCCCAGTGCCAGGGGGTCCATGGATCACAGCCAGCTCTCTTTGAGACAGAGCAAAGGACACAGCGTCTCTCTGGGAATCATCCAGCTTGGAGTTAAAAAATTTTAATTCATCTGATGGGAAATAACAAAAACATACAGAATTTGATATTTTATACATCTGCGACTCACACCATTTTTTTTGATATTTTGAAATCAGTGTTAATGGTTATCCTTGATGTGTGTGTAAAACTAATTAACAGAACTAGGGTCAATTTTGAAACATCATAAAGCTTCACTTACTTGGCTGTGACTGAGAAGACGGTTTTGCTTCTCCAAAAAGAACCGTGATCAGACTTGCAGCCGGTCCATTATTGTATCCATTTAGCGCATTCAAAGCACTTTAGGCACAAAAAAAACAACAACAAACAAACAGCAGAATCAGATGATCAGTTGAACAGTGAAAGCGCTGACATTAAAAGATGATGAAAAGATGATTAAAATTTGACATTAGAAAAACGCCGCACACCGTTTCATTCGTTTGTACGTCACATCATTTGCCAGTTTTAAGAGACTGTACAGGGCCTCTGTATCAAAACTGAGCCCATCTTTAGAGTCATCAAAGGCCACACTTATTGATGACTGAGTCACCCTGGTCACTATCCCCGTGCTGATCTGAGAGGCTGCACTGAATTCACCGGTGTCATACAAGCCGACTATATCTCCTGTGCGAAACACAAAAAAACGTCAACTTAAGGAAAATGTGAGACAGAAGACACAAAAACCACAAATTAGATTGTTGTTTTTTTTTTTTTTAATATTTTGTTTCCTCTTACCAGGTCCAAAGCTGTTGCTTGGCAGAGTGGAGAAACCAAGGTACTTTCTTGGCTCCAGGACAACAACTGTGCGACCGTACAGGCCGGTTGACTGACTCCCAATCTGCAGTTTCAGCAGACACACTCCTTTATTTTGAAGCTCCTTCTGAGAAATATTCTCCTGCCACACACTGAAAGCGCAAAGCAAGACACTGTCATTTTTAGAGATAAAAGATTCTCAATTATTATTTTGGGTGGAAGTAATTGTAGGGAAGAGCTGAAGAACTAGTTATGTATGCAAATGTGCAATAGTGCGTACATAATTACAACTATGTATGCTATAATGTTAACCTGTCCAATTATATCTGCACACACATGTCAGTGTGTGCAAGACAAGTGCAATAGGGCATTGTGCAATTTGCATCAGCACTTTATAACTTCTAGCACTTAAGCACTTTGGCACCAAGCACTTTTACACTTGAGATCCAACTTTTATGGTCACTTAATTACTGGTTCATCAAATGGTAACATGTTTTATCGTTTACTGTCTTTTTTAATATTGCTGTTTTGTTGTTGTGGGTGGCCTTGTTGTGTTGAATGCCTGCTGCTGTCCTGTTATATGGTTGGCATTTATTGCCGCAGGGACAAATGATGGAAATTAGCCACTGGCTATAATCATGCATGTTTACACATTGTGTGTTCATTAACATGTACTCTCCCTGTTTTTAAAAATAAATTAAGT